>QVNW01000678.1:0-112182 GCA_014825475.1 Pseudomyrmex flavicornis | reverse complement strand
TTTCTTTCATAAGTTTTACTCTTTTATCGTGGTCAAGAAATCTCCAGTTTTTGTTTCCAAAATGCCGTTTCCACGACGCGCGACTTGAAGTCGTTGAAGTATTCTTCAAAATTTTTAAAATTCTCACACTATTTTAACTTAATTTAGTCGGTTTTCGACTTCTTTGCGATTCTTTGAAAGTCTCTACCGAAGTAATATCAGACTCATATCAGAGACAGAAAGAGCATCGAATCTCAATTGGATGTTTTACGCGTTTACGCGACCAATAAAAAGCAACGATGAGCGCGAAGTGTAGTTCTTGTTCCAATAATCAGTCAAATTGGGAGAAACACCACCACGCCTTGCATTCATGGACGGTGAATTATCTCGACATTTAACCCGTTGTTTCTGCGAGCGTGACACCATAAAGTCGCACAATGGGGCCCGTTCATGTCGCGTAAACTATCTTACGAAACACGATAACCGCATCGATCTCCTTCTGACGCAGATAAATAGCCCTGAATAGCTTGTCGACGAAGCCAAGAGTTGCAAAGCTCTTCGTCCCAACAATGCCAAGTTTTCGGGAAAAAACTTCAAGATTCGTGAAACAGTTTTGTTTTGTTCTTTTCACAAAAAATTTCTCCGAGAAAAATGCCAAAAGTAATTTCGTTATTTAATAATTTAACAATTTTCAAACATGATTTCAACATGGCATTTTACTTGTGTAATGGCTAATAAATTTTCAACAAACGTTTAATTAATTCAGCTATTGTTTTAAAAGCAAAAACAATTTTCAATTAGTGCTGTACAATTAAATAAATTTGTACAATTACATATGCGCGTTTATTAAATTTTCGTATGCAATGCGGAATCTCAACCGATTTTGAAAACTCACATAATTTTATTAAACTTAAGTTGAGTTTTATAATACAATTATTATTGTCGTTATCATTATCGTGATGTTCTTTATTCAAATCTTCAATCTCAGACAGCGACTACGTAAAAGAGTTCCAATTGTAACAACGCAACAGTTTTCCTATAGAAATAATTAAAATTCTCGCTTTTTTGCACAATGGCTTCTCTGTATTATCACAGCTGATGACATCGTCGCGGAACGTATCGTCGATAAGTGCGAATCGTTCTTGCGAAAAGGGACGAACAAAAAGAAAGAGAAAAGAAAAAACATTATACGAGAGAAAAAAGAGAACGCGAGTCCCGAAGCATTCGGAGACGACGCGCGCAGATCGGTGCGCGTCGTCTATTTTTCTATGGAGTGCAATGAACCCCCCGTCCTTCATCCCGCCCCCGGGGCGCGGCGTGACCGAATGAATTTCTCGCGGTCGAATGGAATGTCAGAGGCCGACGAAGACGAGAAGAGAGATGACCGACGACGACGACGGCGGCGGTCGCAGTCTTCTTCTTCCGCGACGTTCCTCCGCGCGATAAGATAAGCCGTAATGAGGTTCAATTGGAAGATTAATTAATTAAAACCTACGGTGAAGAAGTTAAATTGGACGGTATTGCGGACGGTATGCGGGCATATGTGTGCAGCTTGGTTGGTCGGACGACGAAGAGTGCACGAAGTGCTGCCCACTGCGAGATGGAGGCGAATAAAGAGAATAAAAAGACGAGGGCGCGAGGGATTTACAGCTGCCGGGATACGGAGAGAAAGAGAGAGAGACCCGTAATTATGTTGCGGCTGCTGGCGCGAGGCGTTGACGAACGTGAAGCGTTTCTCGGCGATGCGTCGAGCCCACGAACGTTTACGATATCCTCGACGCTCATTATCACTGATGAATATACGCAAACTTTATTTATTTTAACGTGATATTAAACAGTTGTATATACTGAGACATTTGAAACGGAACGCGCAAAACGAATATTACTTTGAGCGCGTCAGCAATTTCTTGATGGAAATGTAGATTTTCTATATATTGATTGAATAAAAAATTCTATTTTATTATAATTTTCAGTTAATTCTATTTGTTCTATTTATTATAATTTTCAATTAATTTAACGCAGTGTGTGATATTCTCGCACGTAATTTCTTACAGCCTGTGACAATCTAAAAAACTATTCAGAACATAACAAATGAGCATGTATGAAAGAACTTGACCCTTATTGTCGCGTAAGCTTGTTACCTAATTTGATCCTAATTAAACTCAAATCTCACGCACACGTAATTGTTATCGTTAAAACGATCGGTCGAAAAGTATTCGGTCGTGCTGCCAACAAAATTGTACGATTAAAAGTTAATAAATTTTATCAGCGGAATTCATTAAGCGCGGTAGAAAGACGCTTTGTTCTTTTTTTTTCTCGGAACCGCAAGATTTTGCGACAAGTCATAAAATAATTACAGCGAAGCAGCGTCTCTTGGAAAATGCGGACGCGCGTTGCGATTTCCTTTTGTAACGAGAATAAGAGAGAGAGAGAGAGAGAAAGAAGGATGGCAATCGCATTTTCAGGCCGGACAATCTAGTCAGCGACTAATAGAATGTAATAGAACGCTCGCCAGTCACTGCCTTGCCCTCTTCTCGTTCTTCCATGTACTCTTTCGCTACCCTTTTCTATCATACCGCTTGTCTCTCGTCTCGCTCGCCTTCTCGTGCGCCTCCGACGCATCCGCAGCAGACTTTTCTCTTTGTCCACGCGCTTTGTTCTTGTTGCGCGCGCGAGAGATACGCGCGGGACGATCGTGCCGACGCTCTAGAACGAGAGAGAAAGAGAGAAAGAGGTCTTTCGCCGTTATTTTAAGAGCCGCGCTTCTGCCCCCGCATTTATTTCTGTGCCTTCTCATTCTTATTTCTATATGTCGCCATATTTGAAATTAGTCAGCTGGCGCGCCGCACAAAAAATTCCACTTCACACACACACACACACACAAAATCAATTCGTGTTTACTTTTTACTCGCGATTTATTTTCAACTCGCTGTGACAATTAAATGCTTTGCCAATGTAGTGGCTATAAACTGCGATATAATACAGCTACTTCACAATTCTCTAAAATAATTTTTATTTATTTATTTATTATTTTATCTATTTATTTATTTTCTCATTTATCCTCGAAAACTTCCGACAATAAAAACAAACAGTATACAATTGAAATAAATATTACAAGAGAGGAAAACTGTGTACATAAAAGTAATGCGAAGTGAAGACGAATATTTTGTGGAAGAGGATACACCGTCTTGCAAAGTGCTGAGTTCAAATTTTTGATCTTATCTCTGTAAATGTATATTTCAACGATCTAATTAGCCAGCATATGGACTTCGAAGAATGAAATGCAAGGAGAGAAAAGGCGAAATTCAATATGCATTATGCAAAAAATTCAGCTTTCACAGCTCTCATTTGTGTAATCAAGAAACATGGATGGTTATTGACACATTTTTTTATGTGTGCAAAAATAACGTAACGTTTTGTACAGAAATTGTAATACGTACAGAATTTGCGAAGTGAAGAAAATTTACAATTTCCAAACAGCAAGTATTTTTGTAGAGAAAAT
The DNA here is from genome assembly GCA_014825475.1 of Pseudomyrmex flavicornis. Taxonomy (NCBI): domain Eukaryota; kingdom Metazoa; phylum Arthropoda; class Insecta; order Hymenoptera; family Formicidae; genus Pseudomyrmex; species Pseudomyrmex flavicornis. Next base: position 108,701 of record QVNW01000678.1, on the reverse strand, counting down.
TTTAAATATGTAAAAAAACCAGAAACCTGCACAATTTTTGCTTTTCCGCTCTACTGAATCGCATGATACGGGTATGAACCAAATACGCCGTGTGCCTCACGTGCAGTTAGCAAGTTCGAATGTGTATTGTTCAAAGAACAATTCGCATATTGTTCGTCTGCGTGTGCGCGTGTCGTCTGTACCTTGTACACATAATTTACCTACCTACGTGAACAGTTGCGCAAATCTCTGCTGCGTTTTTAGAAAACATGAAAGTATGAAAGACCAACGATAACAGAACGGCAAGAGAAAAAAAATAAAGAGATAATGCGGAGTTGATAAAACCATGTTTTTTAAGCGTCAAAAAGAATAAAAGTCACAAAAACTTATCGTAAAACGACACAATATTATCAAGAAATAAGATCCCACAACCAAAAAGTCTTTTCAGTATGTTGTCAACGTCTGCGATATCATATTCTTATTTCTTGATAATTGTGTTTTACGATGAGTTTTTGTGACTTTTATTCTTCTTGACGTTTTTAAACACACAGTTTTATCGACTCGACATTATCTACAGTTTTTTTTGTTGGTTCATTAATATTGTATTTAAAGCGTATCGTCGTTGTTATATTATTGTGTTTCTTGACATATTGAGAAAGATCTTACAAGAACAACTGAAACGTCTTTTATAAAAAGCAAAGTTTGAAGAAAAAATTTTTATAAATTATCCAGTAACACACACATTAACTATCGTATCAGATCCTTAATTTACCCGTACTATATTTTAAGTATCAACGAAAGGAGCAAGAATCAGTTGCTCCCATTTTTGATTCTCTCCGTGTAAGAGAGGAATTTTATAAAATTCGCGCTCCTCACTTCAAAGCAATTTGTTTTCAAGATAAATTCGTTTCTCTCGAAATTTCTTTGTCTTTCTCTCTCTCTCTCTCTGTCTGTCTCTCCCGGGGACAAGAAAGTTTTTGCGAAAGAAAATCTCGTTGAAATCTCTCGACTATCCAGAGAACAGTTTTATCGCGAATACACTTTATCGAGACGCGCGTCTCGAGATCATTCCGGATAAAGTCTCGTCTCTCGTGTGAGAACGTTCAGAAATATGGGTAACAAAGACGAGAAAAATACACTCGTCGCGCGACTATTCTATTCCGCGTGGAACGATAAACCGTAGAGAGATCGTTTTCACGCGGATTTGCGACATTATGGGTATGTCGCGAAGACGAGACATAGACGTTTCTCTGTCCGACAACATCGCCCGACGCAGAGAAACGTCAGGTTCTCGGAAAGGCGCACTTTGTAACGCTTCTCCGGTAACGATAATCGCGCGCCCGTCAAGTGCGGATTTTCATGCATCTGGAAGCGTCTAGAGCGGCTCTCAGGTTCACCTCTCTTACCGCAGGTAATATCGCATAACGGGATCGATAAATATCATCGGCGAGCTATCGCGTTACACACGGGATTGCGGGATAAGATACAGACGCGAAACGCATGTCACGAGCGATCGATATCACGCCACGTCGAGCGAGTACTGCGTATTTAAGAAAAGCACTCGCGGAGAGGACGAGTTGTACCTGCAAATGTACGTACGAAAACACACACGATGAAGGAGATCGCGTTGCATACGGCGATCCTGCGTAAGTGGCGTGAAACGCGAGACATTACATTATCGTACATGAATCAATCTCCGCTGGCGTAACAGATAATGTGAATATGATATTCTCCATTAAGATAAGATCGGCAGCTGTTGTGACACATTTCCTGAACATTCATACATAAGCATCTCGTGGCGCAATAACAGATATATTGAACAAAAAATTATGTACGCATTTATCAGCGTAACATATGGTTCAGATTTATAGATTTTGAAAAGTTCAAAATGAAAACGAGACAGAAAAAAAGGAAGAATAAACATACAAAGTGCTTCAGCAATTAGTAGCTAAACTCGTATTGTATTTTACTCTCTCTAAAGATAAAAAAAGGTCATATAACCATGAATTTGGAAACTCTTTCTTTTCAAGATACAAGCATTTGTAAAATATTCTTACAAACAAAAAACGTTTATCTTGAAAAGAAAGAGTTTCCAAACCTATGTTTATATGACTTTTTTTCATCCTTAGGAGTAAAATACGATACCAACCAAAGATTAGTTACCAAGTTCTAAAGCACTCTGTATATAGTAAGTGAAAGTTAATAAAAAATTACAATCTTCAAATCATTGAAAAAAACTTATTATTTTATCGTCATGTCAACTTAACACGCTGAAATTATCAATTATTATAGAAATTTAAAATGTACTTTTTAGCGCAATAAAACGGAATGATATGATGTTTAACTGGTGCTACGACTTTTCTTGCTCACGGCTTCTTCAGAGAACGAGACTAATTACCGCAATCATCAACGCTCTCGCTTTGCAACACCGCGTACTAATTGTCACAAGTTCTCGAATTATCTAAACCAACATTCCGAGTGGAACTCAAGCGCGTGTCGCAATGGAACCGGTAACTATAAGACTCGATATCAGGATATACCATTCCGGTGAGTCACACTCGCTTCATGAATAATTGCGTCGAGTGTAACCGATCGTGTCGCGCGATAAAAAAAAAGTTGCGCCGCGAATATACGCGTCGCTTAATTGTAAACGCTCTGAAATCAGTTAACTTACGACCGACACTATTAGCTACGTATTACGAGATCATGTATCACGACCGGTCATGGCTGATTAGTCGCCGCGCTTCGTCTGCGGAATGCGCGAAATTTATCGCCGAACAGAAGTTTCAACAAAATCGGCGTCACCTCGTCGTTGATCGCTCCAGTAACAGCAAATAAAATAAATCAAAGACGTATAAACACGATAATGAACATTCTTGCGTAGTTTGTTCGGTTGACTTCTCAATTGGAAAATCTGCCAATATTTTATCATTATTTTATCCGCACGGAATATTTTCGTGAATCTTATTTATACACTCGCGTCAGCAAACGCTGTTTACTGATCTTGTTAATCATTCGCGATATCGTGACATTTTACGCTTCGCTGCGAAAGAGGAATGATCCGAATGATCATTCAAACACTGACTCACTCAGAAGTTGTTTTCGCTCTTAGCAGAAGAAAAAACCACAAAACTTCGTTGAACATCTATTAAAAAAAAAAAGTAACAGTATATAAAATGTACGCGTATCATAGAGTTAAAATAGGTTTATATAGTATTCGTTCAGACAAAATTAATACAACGCATTCTTTTTTAATAGACAACTAAAATTTCATCTAAAAACGAATCCTCTACTCTTCGTACAAATGTTACCATTAAAACTAAATCTTGCTTAAACTAATGAGTTGTCCGAAACGGAATCGTTCTCCGCTATCGTGTCTGAACCAAGCTAGCATAAACCTTTAATCTGATTTTGGGTAATGAATGAATAAATTCGGTCGTGCGAACGGCCGTAGCGAAATTTCGAAAGAAGGAAAGAGAAACGAGCGAAAAGTAATTCCGTAGCTGCGTGTGTGGAAAATTGTTTTTTTTTTTTTTTCCATCTCATCGGCAGCTCGTCAATATGTATCGCATTATTCCCGATGCGCACCACGACGCGTTCTCGAGGGCTGTCCATCTTGCGATGGACGTGCGGCGAGTTCCCGCGCATCACTATATAAAGGAGCATGCGGTGCAATCGCACGTTCGTGATCGGCCTTATACATTCCTCTTTGTCGTCTCGTCGTCGTCGTCGTCGTCGTCACCGCAGCGTCCTGTCGCGGGAGAACGCGCCTCATGAATACCGATTTCCATCCCGCGCTTTCTCGCGAATTATTGACGTAACGCGGCCTTTGGCACGCGCTCGAATAACAAACGCGCGATATAGCGAGCTTCTCTTCGCCGAGTACGTAATACGCAAGATGTGTATGCGAACCGAAACACGATTTCTCGATACTTCGAAGATCTACGTGCAAAACTTCAACAAAATCGAAACGTAAAAGACCGTGACACGCACGCCTACACACGAGTTTCTTAGACAAAATAAAACCTCCGGGCCGAGAAGGGACTTGCAGGTTACCTAAGTAAAACCTGACATCTTGAAAGATGTTTTATTTTACCGCGTAACGAAGTCGAACGCTCTTCCCCAATTCGGCGATCTTTTCTCAGTGGTTCGGGTCCTAATGTTTAAAGTATGAGGTGGATTTATTTACATCCGTTCAGAGACACGAAACGGTAGGAGGTTGTTCTGTTCAGATGTACACTGATGCAAGAGCTTCTAATGTAATTTATACAAAGCGTGGTGAGTCCGCGTCAGACATCATCCTACCTTAGAGATGCTTGCATTAATGCTTGCATTAATGACTGAACAAAACCGTTTCGTTACTGCTTTGTGTGGTGTGTAAATAGTATGTAAATAAATGTATCTAAAAGTATCTAAAAAAAAAAAAGTACTTAAAAAGTCGATGTGTTGATATGAAACTTATATATTCGGCGCAACATCGGTATAAATATCGTTTTGTTGTGAATCCTTCATCGTTCGAAAACGTGAGATTTTGCTCGCTTTCGCCCATCTGTCAGAGAATCGCACGTGCGTCGTGCATTTTCGATGACGCGTACGCGCCGAAGATACGCGCGCTCATTTGCGTGCGCGCGTACTCAAGCGCGTACACATGTACTTGGTACACGCGAGAGCAGGTGAGGGAAAATATGCGCCTACTTTACGATTGAGGCAGGTCGCGCTCTTTAAATCGCCGGAAACGTACGCGCGGCTAGAAGTGAGGCAAAACGCGCCGTTGTCCGTTCTCCTACGAAATCCCCTTCTCTATCTGGTCTCGTTGACCATCTTGACAATGTATTTTCTGCCGCCTTTCGAAAATTTCTCGGAAGACGTCCGATAGCCACGGTCAACGTCATTAACCGACTGCGTATACACATTAAAACAGGTTACGACAGTGGCGTAGCCGGAAGACATGTGTTGTGCGTATCGGCGTTTCTATTTATCTTGTCGACGACGAGAATAGAAAGGAGAGACCGCAAAATCGCGTATGTCTCGAAGCTATCCGAGAACTTTGAAGCTTTCGTGGCATCAAAAATATTCGACTTCTTTATTTTTGTCGCCGTTTTTCGATTGTCTTTTTTCCCGAAAGGGAATAGATATTTTTGAGTATGTAACAGGTTTTTGCATCGTTCACGTGCAAAGTTCGTTAAGATACTGTGTAACACCGTTCCATAACGGTTAAGCGGTTGCCTCATGAGCGAGGGGGGGCATCATCTTCGAAGGAACGAACAGACACGGTGTGGGAAAAGTATCGTCGGCGGCTTCTTTCAACTTAACTATCAGGAGCGCTTTGTTTCTTCTCCCACAGAATGCTGTTTAAATCCTATGACTCAGCTAATTTCACGGCTCGTTAAGTTGCAAGCAACCCAGCCCATGCCATAACTCGGTCGTGTTGATTATGTCCTTTGCAGTGTACCCTTCGAAAGGAATCTTACAGCGTTGCGCGCTGTGCCAGGCGCTTTATTTATAATTACAGCGAGAATCAGCTGGTATGCCACTGTGATCGGCCTCGCTCTTATCGGATGATTCTCTTCCGCAGTTGAACACAATAAATGAAGTTTGCACGTAATTCGTGTCGGAAACAATTAAAACCTTAGTCACGTGAAATTCATTCGGTGAAAAATAGATTTGTTAATAATAAGAATATGTATCCGAAAATTTTCAATAATATTTTACACTATGTATGTGTATTCAAAAATCTTTTAATCAATTACAAATCTCTCGTGCGTAAAACACCATATCTGATTTTCTACGCCTATGCAATGACCGAAGGTTAAAGATGCGTACAGCTGTATCGAGTACGTACGTACGTACAACGGCTCCGACGAGAGCCATCTCTTTCGCCGCCCCGCCCTTTCCTTCCTCGTCTTTCCCGCTGCGATGAATTGGATCGGCGGAAATCTCAACCGTGCATTTTCCTCGGATTGAGTGAGCACATATAGAGTGCACGCCCGCTATGAAATTACTCGCAATTTGGAGATGTTAAGTTCTTCATGAACGCAAACAGAGAGAGAGAGAGAGAGAGAGAGAGAGAAGCTTATCTAAACGTGAAACAAGAACAAAATTTAGACGGAGAAAATGTTGAACTTCGGAATTAGCAAACGTATATAATTTTTGTTTTTTACGAGCAAAGTAAATGAGAGACGAGAATTCTTGTGAAAATATTTCGTGATATAAAAGTGTGATTCACAATTTTGATCTTTTGCACTTCGCTTCGTAACGAGCTTCGACTCAGCTTCAAGAAAGGCAATTAAACACATTCTCACTTGTGAGAAGCGTTAGTCTTGTCCCGTGTTTTAACTTTAATTGCGTCCCGGCTCCGAGAGATCTAACATCGGTTGAAAAGTGCCACGTCCACGAGGACGCGCGCGTTAGTTGGGCGTCGCTGGCGGTGGGAACCCCGTGACAGACACGGGTGCGAAACACGTGTGAACACTCGGAGAGGATTAACGGGCGGATGCTGCACTTAATAATTTGCCAATTGTTTCTACATCGTGGCGCGGTATTAACCGGTAAGCGTTCGCGCGCTGCGTTCAGATAGAAAACCATTTTCTTCTTACGCGCCGATTATGCGGGGGAGATCGAACACATTATCCTGAATTTTTATCCCCACTCTTTGAGAGAGAGAGAGAGAGAAAGAGAAAGAGAATATTAATTATTTTATAAAATAATTCTCATTGCAATTTTATAAAATAGTCTCGTCGCTAACTCGGCCGTAGTGGCTATTAAACGTTTAAATAAAATTAATCGTTGCTCGCATTTATGAGACTCAGTGCAATAAAATTCAATTTTCAATTTTATAATCCACAGAGGTATTAATTGCCGAAAATAATCGCATTTCACAATATTCTGATGCATTTAACGAAATTAAAATCTTGTTAGGTAGATACATTGTTTTCTTCCCGGTAAGATCTGAATGCTGTTCGTTAGAATATTAATCGCCAAAGGTATGTGTAATCATCATAATCGGATATTTCTCGGTACGTCGATTATCGAGGACGCAAATTCTTTCACTTAGACTCGCGAGTACTGTTCAACGATCTAATTTTGACTCCTCAAACCACTGGAACATCGAACGTTATTCAGAGACGCGGAAACGAAAAGAATTCGCTCAACATTTTCACGATTCCGTTGGTTGGACACCGTCTACGTAACAAGGTCGGGAAAAAAGCGAATGACAAAGCCACATTCCTTGGCGATATTAATGCGCGTGTCTAGACTTATCAGATGAAGATCTTGTCTGTTTGTTTCGTGTCGCACGACTATTCAAACAACAACTTCACCGAGAAGGAAAGCACCTTTAGAATGTATGAAAAAAAAAAGCGCACCTCAAAATGCAAATCCCTCTTAATCAAAACTTCCGATGACTTTCTATCTTCAACCGATATCGCAAAAGTGGGTCTCCAAGTTTATCCGAGACGTCGATCGTGAACAAGACTATATTCTCCATTCGGGAGGAGTTAAACTGGGAACTGGGATAACAAAAATGTCGTTCCGTGCCTTGCGCGGCAGAAGAAAGCGCGCCTGTCCCGATTTAGGGTAGACCTCGCGCTGTCTTCAGGCCAATAAGAACGGTATCGGTTGTTCTGATCGTGAGATATTAATACGGAGCGGAGAGAAAAGGAGATTCCAGGAAAGTATCTTTCGAAAATATAACAAAGACGCTTTCTCAGCGTCCGTTGAGAGTCTGATATCCGTTAGCATGTCCGAAATTAGCCAGCCTGACCAATTGATCTCGACCATTCTACTCGTTATTTGTAGCTATCTTGGTAATGATTAGTTCAATAGGAACTTCCTCCGTATTACCTGTTTGACCTCTTTTCTTCCACTTCTATCATTTCGCGGTCCGGAATGAGCGTTCATTGGAAAAGCAGACGTCTCGCGCGTTCACGTTATTATATAAAATCTACGTAAAATTAAAAGCCGTGTAAACAATTAATTTCCCAGTTCTTCCTATTACGTTAAAGCGACTATATTAATAGCTTCTAATCAGTATAAGCTATGCATGCTATTTATATACTAACTATAAATAACTCGAGCAGAGTTGATAGCGCGATAACTATAAATCTTATATGCCATAAATGGCGCTGCGCGCCTCGGTCTTCAAGTGTCGCACAATCACAATAATAATAAAATTTTATCGTCAATTCAATTCAGTCAGTTTCGATTAAATTGGAAAAGTATCTATTTCAAATTCAGACGAGAAAATCTCAAGCATCAAGTTGCGTTATTACAAAAGAGATTCACAGAGGACCGTGTCGCCGCGCCCTTTCGAAGAAAAATGTTATGCTCAACAGATGTTGGGGTAACGTCACACAGGGACATAAGCAGAAACGTCAATGCAGAAAAAAGACAATTATGTCCAAAAAAGATACGTTAGACGACACGAAATCACGGAAAAACGGAAATATGTGCGGAGTTTGAAAAGGAATTTATGCTTGTCCTTTCGACAGATAAGTACAGTCAGGTTTCTCAAAGGACTTCTAGAACTTAGATTTTTTTTTCACAAAAGTTATGCAGATTTATATTATTATTATATTATTATTTTACAGTGATGATTCTAGAATCGATTTACATTAAAGAACGGGAAATTAAAATGCTAAAAGAGACTTGCTAAGAGAGAAAACTCGGTTGAAAGTTTTTTGTGTGTGATTTTGTGACTTCAAACGTGTAGAACGTGTGTTGTCACTCGTTTTTGATGCGCGTTCCGCTTTGCATAAGCTGCGCCAACAGTTGAAAACACTTTGTTCGCAGGTAATGAAAATGTGTGAGGTCCGTTAACGCGCAGACTTCTAAGCTTAATGATCACACAACGGCCGACAACGAAGATACAAAAGCGAAACGGCGAACAAATTCTCAATTGGCCATTATCCCGATCATTAGCAACGAGTTTCGCTCACAATATCGTCCTAATGAATCGCGATAATTATAAGCGAGCCGCGTTATCTCGCTGGGAAGAATTTCAACTTTCGCGCGTGAAAGCGCGCCCGTGACGATGCGAACAACAATCGATTCTCGCGACGATCGAGTCGATTACGAGACGCAGGGAATCTCCTCCAATATCTGCGGAATAACAACACGGTGAAACAGCACGATCGACGAAACAGTGAGAAACACCGAGACAAGATATCTAACGTCTTTTTTTTTTTTTTTTAACGTGTCTATTTTCATCGTTCCGCATCCGTTTCTCAAGAGAAGCCGAAATGAGCGCGCGGCCGGAACGATTCGCGCGCGGAGATACACTTTCGTAGATCGTTCTCGCGAGCGTCTCAGAAACCGGGATGTGCCCCGCTTTCTATATCAATAAAATCGCGCAGCGTAAAGAAAACGACCGATCGCGCGCTTCTCGCGTCTTTCGGGGAGCGACAGATGATGTGCCGTAAATAACAGAAGTTTGTATTCCGATTCCGTATGTAAGCGAATTCCTGGGAGTTATCTCCTCGTGAAGAAATCGAGCGAAATTTTCTCACGAAGCGCATTACCGAGATTCATTAAATTTAACGTCACGACATATCGAACGCGGTGAAAAGCGCATTGAGGTCAAAAAGCGCCTTCTACACATGTAAAAATTCTCCATTAAAAAAAAAAATCATTAAAACGTCGAGTGTTTCAAGAGAGTAGCAAGTACACATGTGCTACATAAGTTTTGCGCGAAGTTCTCTGCGTCCGAAGTGCATATGTACATATATACGCAGATCGAATGCACCGCTCCGAAAGTTGACAGCAGCCGCCATTTTGAGGCGGCTGCGAAGGCCGTCTTTATGTATGCATTTTTGTCGTGCGTCGCGGCAGGATAATTATGTCCGTCGCGTTGCAATGTATGCGTTCAGGCACGTGCATTTTTTTTTTTTATTGCCGCGACGAGATTACCCCACGGAATGTTCGTATCTCTATCGGTAGAATATATATTCACGCCTTCTAGGTCGTCTCGCGACGATTCGCGAAGAGCGAGAAGAGTCGCACAGAGAAAATTTGTTAATCTTACCGCCGTAATTCCAATTTTTACACGTGATTTTATGTAATTTTAGACGTGTGCAATATGATCAAACAATGCACGCATAAATGTGAACTTTTGTATAAATTTTAAATAAACTTTGAACATGCATATGTATCTGAACGCGTCCTGTACGCGTGTGTTCCTGTCGAAACAGTTCCAGAAATAAATACAAATACGCGCGCGGGCAGGTCTGTTTGAGTCTGTACGGACACAAACGCGCATAAACAGGCCTCGATTGCATCAAGAGAGTCCGTATGTTGCGCTCCCTTCATCCACACCCTGATTCCTTCCGAGCGAAATGCCGTGCTGCATCTTGGCACGTAAATCACCTCGGAGAGTTGCATTAAAATGCGCGGAATAATCAACGCGAACCGAGATCAGCGTGGCACAAAATTGCGACGTCATAGGTAATCGCCGACCGACATTCGATGCAGCAAACGAGAATTTAAATCGCCACTACATAAATAGCATATTTTGACAGAAACACGAAAATAATAATCTTTGATATCGCAAACAATTGATCTAAATTGTGCTCTTTCATTTTTACAGCATCCGATTAAGGGTCTCATTTGAATTTGGCTAATGTCCAAATTAAAATTGTAAATCCTTCGATTGTTTCCTCTTGCGCGGGAAGTGAATCTCCGCTCCGCTTCGCACATACTGTCTCGAAAAAACATTGGCTCTATTAATTTACAACTTAGAGGCAGGAGCTGTTTCATATTTTAAAGTTTCAAAAATTTCCTGCGGTAATTCTACGGGGTTCGGCATTGTTTTACAGAAAGATAGAGAGAGAGAGAGGCAGAGAGAGAGAGAGGTCGGAGGGACCGGCGTTGGATGATAAAGGAAATCGATCTTGCTTCGCCGGGCACCGACCGACAGCTCTAGACACGCATGAACAAGTACGTGCGGATGAAAGAAATGACCGATTATCGGTTTTCGTAAGAAAAGGTCACTCCTCGACACTTACCTCGTACTTGATGCCGTTGAGCCGCAACCACGTCTCCACCTTGAGACCATACGGTGATAAGGACGGCAATAACGGCGTCCGCGGGAACTGATACAGGTAAACAACATCCTTTTCGTAATCGGGGTGGTGTACGGTGCTGGCCTTCGTAGGTGCCGTGGCCGCGCCACCGGCAGCAGCGGTCGCGGCGGCGTCATCGTCCTTCTTGCCGGCTGCCTCGTCCTTCTTCGCCGCGTCCTTCTCCTCCTGCTTGTTATCCGGCGGCGCGTCGTCCTTGAGCGCCTCCTTCATCTCCTTCACGTCCTTGATCTCCTTGCTCTCCGGGCCGTTGTTCTCCGTTTCGGTTGCCATCGTCATCCTCGCGGTATCTCTTTACTCCGTTTTTCCTCGTTCTCTCCGTTCACGCTATTCCGCTTATTCCGAACTCACTCCTGCGTCCGCTCCGTTCCCTTTCTGCTTACGCTCAATATATAAGAAGCCTCCTCTCGAGATCTCCCGCGACACACTCCGTGAAATCTATCTTGACGTTAGGCGCGCGCACCACCACAAACTACTCGTCGTCGCTTTCTGCTTGCCGGCCGGTTCCTTCTCTGCCGCCCGACAATTCCCGTTTACCCCCTCCCTCGCGCCCTTTGCCGATCACCGCACACCGGCCGCCGCACGCATGCGCAAGCGCCACACCCCACCGTAGCCGCCATATTTAATTGGTCGGCCACCCTTGCCCGTACTACGTGCTTATAAGAGAGAAAAAGAGAGAATATGAAAGAGAGAAAGAGAAAGACAAAGAGAAAGAGAGAGAGCACTTCCCCTTACTCATGTGTCGGAGAAAATCGGCAACGTCGCCGTCGGTGCAACGACTAGCGATGGCTTGAAGTAGGGTCGAGAGGTCATCGATACCTTATATTTCGGAGAAACATTTGTGTTCTGAGATAAAAATACGGTAAGATTCTTTTACAAAAAAAGTTCTTTTTGAAATAAACAAGTTATATGCTCTTTAATTTTTAAGATGATCTTGGATCCATTTACATTGTTGTTTTACTCATCGAATTGGAGTACTATAAAATTATTATCTTGAGCAATGGGGGAATGCGGAAAATCGGATCGGGCCCATCGCTGCGCGGCCCGGGCGGGCCAAAACGACGCATGCGCGATGCGGCGCAGCGCTGCGCTGCATGTCAGGCCGATGCACGAGCAGAGACGCGGCAACGCTACGCGCAGCGGCGCAACAACGAGTTCTTTTTTCACGGATTACTTTTTTCCACTCTCTCCGAGCGATGGACTCTACTTGGAAAGCTACTTACAGTAACTTGCACCGTCTATGAAGCGCAAGCTCGATTTCGGTCTGAAACTTTCATCTCGTTCTCTCACTCCTCTTTTTTCTCTTCGTCTTTCTCTTTTCCTCCCTCTCTCTTCTTCACCGCTGCTCGGCTGGAATATCGTTTCGAGATCGTTAAGTCTAGAGGTGGAATTACACCCTTGCGCGCTGCTTCGCCTCGGAATTATCGATAGACCGAGAGACGGTGGACATGGACGCGATCGATACGCGCGACACCCTTCCAATGGGTTGTTGAAACCCTTTTGCGGTTTTGCGTCGGGGTGGATTCTAGGTAGAGTTACTCTAGAAAATTCATTTTTTTCTTTTTCAATGCAAGCGATTTACGTACAAATTTAATATTGCAGATTATTCCGCGTGGAAAACTTATGCATTTCTTTTCGAAACGTTGCACGAGGTTGGAAGAGGTCGAGTGGCGGTATCGCAGCGGTTAAACCAGGTTAACGACCTCCAAGCGAGAAGAGAACATTTAACACACTGGTCTCTCAAATTTGTCTATTTGTGCGTCGAGATATAATTTTCAGAATCTGCGATGTGTGACGTGACACACTGCGAACATCCCCCGCGATCGCCTTCATCGACCGAATCGATACGAGGAAACGATTTGGAGTAACAGAGTAATGTCGGATAATTAATCAGTTGTGCCTTCGGGCGATATGTTCCGCCGGACCGCACACAATCGGCCATTGTTGCGGCCAGATGCGGAATATTATCGAAGAGGAAGAGAGGGGAGTGAATTTTCTCGTACATAATGAAAATTCCGCACAAAACCGACGACGCGATAGAAACGATTAAAAACGAACGATGTTATTTTAAATGTAAATGCTATCCTATTGTAGCGCAATTACCTCTCAAACGAGATCCGATTGAGTTAACTTCATTATCTTTCGTGTGTTTAGTTTTTGGGAAAATTTCTCATTATTATGAAAATAGAATAGTGAGAAAACAATATTTACTGGTCTCTTCTTATCAGCACAAAAATATTATTTATATAAAATTACTGATTTCTTTCTCTTTCTCTCTATTAAAAAAAAAAACTCGAACAAAGAGAATATATTGACAATTTATCTTCTGACAACGATAAATATATCGCATGTCACAGAGAATATCTTTTTTAAATTGCTCATATAACTAACATATTCTATATTAAGATTCACAGATATCTTATCGATACTAGGAAGTAACAGGAGTAGAGACAGGATATACTTAAGAAAACAAGAGGAAGAATGGCGTCTCGCATTTGCAAGCCTGTGCTAGCTGACGTGACTTTTTCTGTAGAAGAGCAGCTGCAAATATAGGTATATAAAAATTAATAAATTTTGTGATATTGCACAACACAGAAAAAACAGTATTTAAAAAAATATATATATATAAATATATATGGCTGCGATGCAGTTGAAAAATTAAAGCTCTACAAGGTGCGCACGAACTGTTCCCGTTTACATATATGAGGGGGAAGGGGGTTAACAGTTGAAAAATCGATTCATCTAAAATGGGGCTTGAGAGTGCACCCTCTGCTTCTCTTTTTCCCTCTTTTACCGGTAGTTGCCGGTGGCGCGAAAAGAAACGATATCGATCTGGCTGAAACGTGTTATCAGAAAGCGCACCCACGTGGAAAATCTTACGACGCGTTTGTGCATTATTCACCGTCCACGAGCTTTTTCAAACTCCCGTACTTCGCGCGCCCGTCCCTCTTACGTTGAACAACCTTTTAACCCATTTCACAAGCCGGCATTATTGAAAATACTCTGTTTCCTGGAGACCGGTAATACTATGTAATTTTTCAAAAAACCACTTGGATAATTTGTTTTTTTTTTTCTTAACAAATATAATCATTGTTTCAATTATTTCCTGGTATCCGATACGAGCAATATTTGCAATTGCAAACTATTCGTGAAATTTGTACGTTGCAAAAGATATTTTTTAATGTTTAATTTTCGCGCAGCAAACAATAAAAAAATGTAAAGATAAAACGAAATGTTTTTTTTTTAAGTACATTTCAAACTTTTATGCGTTCATAATTATTTTTGTGTATTTTAACTTTACAGAAAGTTTGCGCACGAGCGCGATTTGTATATCATCATCAAGTAAACAAAAGAATTAACAATCGCGTATATTATATACCTATATATATACGAGTCGACTGCTCTCTGACGCGAATAAATAAAAATTTCCGTAATTACGACACAAAGGAGACGAGGCGAGAAAAACACGTGGCGTCTTCGCGATAAACGCATCGATTCAACGCGGTTTAAAATAGAATATCGTTTTTCTCGTTCGATCCAATTAATCGACCCTCTTCTCGCACATCGCGAGTCGAATCCAACGGATCGCTCTTCGGAGAGCTGAGCGCTGACTCACTCGGAAAATATGTACCATTCGCACGCGCTACTTCCCTCCCGATTACGAGCGGCATTATGCTGTTGAAGATCGTACGCGCGCGCACGTATGCGTGTACGTACGTATGTATAATATCTCTCTATGGACAGCGCAATGAGTCGCGAGGGATTACGACGAGTTTCGATGGCGCGGTGCGCATTTAAGCCGCGGCTTTCGCACGTTTTTGTCACGCAATAAACGCACCGATGCGGAAGATTATTTTATCCATCAGAACCCGGTCACGAACGCGATGCGCGTTATTACGTCGACGCATCACGCGAATAAAAAACGCGAAGAAAACCCGCTCTCTTTCTCTCTCTTTCTCTCTCTCTCTTTCTCTTCGGCGACTGAAAATTCACGGAATGCGCGATATGCGATCGATGACAAATTGATTCGCGAACAGATCAAGCGCGCCGAGTCGTTGCAACTCGCTCTGGATGTCTAGCCGATGACCTTCTGCAGTCGCAATAAGAACGAACGCGTGCCACATCTCGACCTGTGGCTAGCGCATGCCGATCGAACGTGCTGGTTTCCGTAGGAAAACGTGCACTAAATTATTAATGCAACGACGCGACGCATTGTAACTGCTACTGGTGCTGATACGTTTACGCCCGCGTTCTTCGAAACAGTTGTAACAAAAACGATGTCGACGAAATTTTATATTTGTATTTATATATATATATACGGATATCGATCGCGCTTATTTTCTTATTTTCTCTCAAGCGTTTCCATGATGGAAGTTTTTAACAAGTTTGACAACGAAATATAATGATTTTTCAAGCATATCTTGTCTGAGAACAGCGAACTTTGAACAGTTTTCTTGATGAGTGTATTAACTTCAACTAAGGCGAAAGTTCAAAAAGGATGTTTTATGAGACTTTTGTCATGTGAAAACGCATTCTGGTAATAATTCACATTCGCAAACAAAGCAACTTCATGCAACTTCATTTATTGATACCGTTTGTGTGGATGTTGCAATCCGTATTCGCTGATTTATCTATTATTTCGCGTTTATCGTGCATGATCAATAATTCATTCATTTTAATGGAATGAATTCGTTATTGCACACTCGACGTCCTC
The DNA here is from genome assembly GCA_014825475.1 of Pseudomyrmex flavicornis. Taxonomy (NCBI): domain Eukaryota; kingdom Metazoa; phylum Arthropoda; class Insecta; order Hymenoptera; family Formicidae; genus Pseudomyrmex; species Pseudomyrmex flavicornis. The sequence continues at coordinate 92,933 of QVNW01000678.1, read as the reverse complement.
GACCTAACGAGTCATATCTGTTACATTGTAATTTCATTAGCAAATTTTATGTTGACTGTTTCTTCTCAACGAAAATTTATTCAGAGTTTTTTTTATAACTTTTTTTTTAGTATTATCAAAATTAAGATTAAACAAAAACAACGAGATGAAAGTAACCGCTCAAGTGAAGTGTATTTCAAATTAATTAAAGAATAATAATTTCATTGTCGATTAACAATTTTTCGAAGCGTCAATTGCTCGAGCGTCACACATTTCGATTTGCAATTCTAAGTAGTTTCTCGTTGATGTCGAGATAATAACACCAAGAATAGCTATTTTGGGTACAAGCTCGACGTTTGTCATTTGGAGCTGAAAGATAACTCGATAGGTCCAGGACAGTTTATATGTACAAAGTCAATGACGCAGAAACTACAGATATACGTATTACGATACTACGAACGTAGGTTCATACATCGTAAATTCACCGCTGTTATTCTACGATGCCGAGGAACCTGCAGTGATTGAAATTGACTCTCTAACAGTATAAATGCAATATAAATGCGCAACAGAATCTAATCCGCTATGAATACTTCACTTAAAACTCAAAGCGCAAATACAAATGTCACTTTTCCTTTCGGTGCACATTTATTCCTTGTTCCGTGCTAAGTGCTACGTACAATAAATACATTAACTCGCCATCACGTCGTGAACAGTCATATTTGCGTTTCTCTACATGTGTTTCGATCGATCTTTAATTAATATCAATTATTTAGTTGATTTCTCTTTGATCTCTGTGCGATGAATCGCGCGCGATTCGTCCTTACGCTATGCGAAATTCGCTGTAAAGCACACAATCGAAAAATACTACTAGGAAATATCATTTTTTTGCCGGTGTATTCTCGTGTGATTTCGTTATACAATACATTCATGCTGATCTGCACACATGCACGCGTGAAAGCATGAAAAAGGTTTCTATCGAAGGTGACTCGTGTTTTGTTAAACGCACATGATATTACTGGCGTACTGCGAATAATCTAAAATCGATGCCAATTATTTTTAACGCAACCAAAGAACAGGACGCAACAATTTTAGGCCAAGCGAAGAAAAGACGCATTGCAAGTAGGCTAAGGTGACTTGCTGTAGAAGAAAGCAGCAAGGTGTTTTTACGCGAGTACTTACATTGCAAGTAATTATCCTAGGAAATCACTGTAAGGAACGAGTTATGCGAGCACTAATTCTTAATTGTACTTCCCGTTATTTCTCGTTCGGTTTCAATTTCAACAATCGTTAAATCGATAGAGAGAAAAACAATTTTCACTTTTCTTTTCTCTGTTTTTCGGAAATATCAAAAAAGTCGATTTATTGCGATTTTTATAAACGCACGTAAAATTGTTTTTCAACTGCTGTAGTTCGAGTTTAACACCACCTCGTGCTGCGCAAATTGCATTATTATCCGCAGAACTTAATCTTCTTTATATATAAATTTTTTTTTTTTTTAGAAATTCATTAAATATCTTACAAATGATTTACATGTATATAGAACAACAATAATAAGAATTTCACGTCTCTCCTAACAAAGAGAGAATGTAATAGTGTCTTAAATCTTTTAAATACTCAAATTTCGATTAACGCACGCAGTATTTATGTGTTGCATGAATTATTGTGATATTTTTTTTTCCTGTATGCGATGATCCCTTCTCGTGACACACATATATAAATACATATATTTATAAAAAACGGTGATATAACATATATGTATATATTCATCACAACGTTTCCCGGCATTTAATATACAATTTCTTAAATGCGATTACATTTGGTATGAATTACAAAAAATACACAGAGTATATCATGCGTATAAAAACAGTTGTGTATATATCTGTGTGTGTATGTGTGTGTGTGTCACAGAATTAATAACTACTATGTAATTTTCCTTTCAATCTTTGTGTAATCTATAGATCGTAATCAAGCTTTGACAACAATTATAGAAAACATTTAGAATTGATATCCGATGATGTAATAAAATATTTATAGAGAAAGTCTTCTATACTTATCAATGATGAATGCAGTTTAGATTTAAAGATTAAGTATTAGAATTCAATCTTACTTTTCAATTCCAGTAAGGTTATTTTATTCTATATGTATAGAAAGCTATAATAAACTCTATCTCGCTACGTTTTAATCGATTAATATTGTTTATCTATTAATAAAAAAAAACCGTAGTCTTTCAAGATATTCTAAAATATTTTATTTATCATCCGGATAAAGAACTGCGACTGAAATTAAATTTGTTTAATCAATGTAATGATGTTTTCGAGATTATATCAGTCAATCTCTCTTTTTTCTTTCTCTCTCTCTCTCTTTCTCTCTTTCTTGAAATAATAAATTGCTGTTAAATTTATAACTGTCTACCAGGTAATATAAACACAATTATTAGTTATATTTTATGATACTCTCTAGCTATAAAACTATCATATTACATAAAATATGTGTAATATAAAATTTATAAAATATAATAATAATGTTATTAAACAATGATAAACATTAACTTGTTTTTCACTAAAATAGTATTTTTTATCTTAAAAAACAGTCATTCTAGAAAAAAATGCTACAACTCTACAAAGAAAGACTAATGTCAAAGTATGCATTATAAAGTTGATTGATTCTTGAAAGCAACACCGAAGTTTCGCATCCTGATTACGATCCAGATTATTTGGTTTTTTTTTTTTTTTTTTTTTTTTTTTTTTTTTTTTTTTTTTTTTTTTATTGTTACAGCGTACTTAGTTAATGGCTATGAATGTCTATTGTATTTGGCCTAGTAGTAATACACGTAACGTAAACAGGATTATTACGATTTAACTCCCGCAATTACAATCTAAGCGCATATATGCGTTATTTCCTACAGCGAAAGCCGACGACGAACAAAAGGTTCGTGCGTATCGAGTAACGGAGTATTGTTAGCTGCCTAATGGTCTGGTATACATAGAATTCTATACCTCGGGTGAGTTTGGCGTGGTCGTATTGATATGATCCTGTAAGCAAATTCTGAGATCCCGCTCGTCCAATTCGCTTTCAATATCGACGCTGAAACTTCGCGCGGTTTGCCCGCCAAGACCCGTCCATCGTTGTTTCCAACTCTCTAGCCTCATGACCTACGGAACAGATAGACACGATGTGAACACACAAAGTTTTAAATAACTCCAGAGGAAATAGAGAGAGCCTTTCATGTGACGTCTTATTTTACAAAGTGTTCATTCAACTCTCATCTAAAGAAATCAAGAGATTTAGTATGAAGCTAAACAAGTAATAGCGATCTTCCCTAGAAAGATCTTGTCAAGTCGTGTTTCAATCGATTTTTTTTTCCTTTTGCGAGTATCAAAAGAAAATAAGAAAGAGTACACGCGAACAATTAAATAAATTACTTGTAAAAATGGAAGCTTAATTCGCGCACTTGCAGACGATTTAACGCTAAGTAGCAAATAAAATGTTGTCGAAAACAAAATACAATTAAAGTTGTGCACATGAGTGATAATGCGTCGAAGAAGAAAAACGGAAAAACTAAGAAAAAACTCGACTCTCCGAGCTAATTTAATGAACTTTTACAATACTTTCACACAGATACTTTCACGCCTCTTTCACATCTATGCTTTTTTTCTTCCTCGAGCTAAAAGCAACAGCCGTGAATGTTTATCAGAACGAAACACTGAATTCGATCTTAAGGAAGCATGCAGTTAAATGGGAAGGAAAAAAGAACATCATGCCACATCACCACGTGTATAATACAGAAAGTGAGCCACATTTCGATTCTAATTTATCTGATCGTCATTCGAGAGAATGCTACTCGTGATAAAATTGATATAGATCTTCACATTGAGAAACAAAATTGTTACATCAAATAAACGACTATTTAGACTTTTGTTTCTTGAGGTCTGATGAAGAATTTATAATTCAAACTGATGATATGTAACAAAATATGAATTTATAAGCAATTTGCAATCGATATTTTATATCTGACTTTGTTTACAAGTCATTGTTACAGTTGCGTAATATATGTACGTTGCTAAAGATGTTTACCAGCTATGCAAATGAAATCGCCGCTGACTAATAACAAAAGCGAAGACTATAGATCGTCGAGGAAAACCCAATGGAATAGAGAAAGAGAGAGACAGCTACATAACGCTAGATTATATTACAGTACAAAAAGACCATCATGCCACGCACACGGAGACGATAGAAAATGATGCTTACACATGAGTAAAGACTTACTCGAGCCAGCGCCAAGGCTCAGTCTCCGGGCTGGTGATTGGCGTGGGGAACTGAGGAGAGACAGAGATAACACAGCAATAGAGGGTTAGTTCAACAACAATTAGTCCCTTCTGGTTAGTATTAATTATCGTTTGGTACCTTTACACAATAAGACTCGCTAATCTAGTCATTATTGTTTTTTCTTTCGTTCGATAACATCATGCGCGTTATTGAGAAAGATTACGTCTGTCTATACATGCGTACGATTTTATTGGAATAAGCCAATTTTTATCTGTTAGCAAAACTAACGCAATGTATAGTTTATTTATTTGTTAGGTATGCAATGTTCAAGAGAAGAGAGCGAAGCATAAATCATGAAGTGACAGAGCAGGTTTTCTATCGCGGATAATTTGTTAGCGCTATGAGTAACAATACGTTTCAGACTGTTGATTGTAAACAAACCTAACCGATAAAGTTTTTTATATTAATTTTATTTGCATTTCCAACAAACATTTTCGCTGCAAAGTTTATTGCGACTTTTAAACTTAATCCCCATGCTGTGCTAACTCTCATTTTCTAGACGATGTCAATGTAATGAAATTAAAACTAGATTTACAATTTAATATAATGAAATTAAAACTAGATTTACAATTTCAACTCGATCTATAATGAAGATGAATGAGAGAAATATCAATAAACATATATGTATGTAACAAAAATAATGAGACATTTATAGCCTCTTTGAATTATTGGTAGAATAAAAAATTTCAGAGAGCGGTGCTGATATGAGAAAAGCTGCGATGTAGCAAATTCTTAATGTGTATAGGTACCTATTGACATAAAAATTATTGCAATATATAAATGAGGCAAAGCTTTATATTCCTAATTTATTAAGCATTTTCCATTGTTAGAAGACCATATGTTGGTAGCGTAATAAAAATATCTCTCCTCCGAGAAACGATAGTTTCTCTTTTATTTGTTACGAAGTTGTCAATACGACGTTATTAAACAAATATTTACAAACGTAAACGTTAATTTGTAAACAATATAAATTGAATTGGAGCACATGTATACAAATAAGATTAATTAAAGTAAAACTCTTTTTCCAAGCTCCCAGTAACCACAAATATTGTCTTCGCAATCCACCAGAAGCGACGATGTCATAAAGCGTGTTATTTAGCGTTACATTGCAGTAAGAGGTGTTTGTGCATAATTGTTTCATAAGTGTCGATTTAGCGTTACACAGCAGTAAAAGGAGTTTGTGCACAATTGTTTTGTAGAAGTGTAACACATCAATAAAAACAAAAAAAAATAAAAGACATATCTTTATGTTTATGTCTTTTTACAAACACGAAGTTTTAGTTCAGAAAAGTGCAATATGTGATAGTAAACAACATTAAAAATCGAAACGTTCAGTTTACATATAATACATCTTAGGAATATGTGGTGTAATTGTATCTTACATAAGAACGTATATTACACTTAAACAACAAAAATATATACCTGTTTTATTGAAATTAACTATATGTTAATCTCAAAGAAAAAATGAAAACATATCGTCATCTTATAAAACACAGTGATACATAGTTTATACGAAATCAAAGAATAAATATATAACAATGCAGTGAAAAATGCCTTAAAGAAAAACGATGAAAAAGAAAATTTTATTTTTATAAAATGGGGCTTTATATTTAAAAATAGAATATTTAAAATTCAATTTTTACCAAAAACTGCAATTAGTGTTGAGAAAAACTATAAGTTTACAACTTGAATAATACATGTAAAAGCTTTTTAAATGGCATCATTATTGTTTATCTGCAATAATATCTATAACAATATTAAGTTATAAAAATTTAAATTATCTACAACAAAATTACTATATATTTTTATTAAAATAAAAAATAAACTATTACTTGACATATATTGCATGAAAGATATACATTTTCAATTGTGTAAAACATAATTCACCCCTTACTGCAATATTTCGAGATAATTGTCGTTAAATCGAAGTTTTAAACATATTTTCTCAGATGGATATTAATTCTGCATAGATCATATCCTCAACTTACCTCGGCCTTCAGTTCGGCGACTTTATCTTGAAGTTCTCTTACTTTTTCACTGTCATCTAAATTATTTCTAAGTTCACCTTCTGCATACATCTCCTCGTTCTGCAAATATATCAGACGTTATATTTGATTGTATAACGTTAATACTAGTGTCAACCGAAAAATATATAAAATTATATATACTGACCTTCAACTCGAGAAGAGATATTTTCTGCGTAAGCTCGGCAACGTGCTGCGCGTGTTCGGCATCGTGTATCCTGGCCATCATAGCTTCATCCTTCATTTTCGACTCTAGATCGGAATATTTGTGCTGTTGATCTCGCAATTTGGCAGTAAGATCTTTCTCCCGAGCTAACGCAGCCTCTAACTCATCTTTAAGTACTTTTCCATTTTCATCTTGTCTACGGAGCTGATTGGTAGCTACTTGCACTTGAGTTTCAAGTTCCATAACCTTAAGTCGAAGCTCCTTAACTTCAGTCAACGCTTCCATCTCGCGGAGTCTAGTTGTCATTAAGTCTTCCTCCAGTTTTTGCACCTCATGTCCCCGATTTTCCCAAAACAATAACTTCTTTGGCGTAGAATCGGCGGCAGGCGCTGATTGAGCGGATCGATGTTCTTGTAGATGCCTTTGCCAAGCTGCATTTAGTTCCATGACCCTCTGTCGTAGATCCTGTGTCACATACACAGATTATGTGAAACTGTCAGATATATTAAAGTAATATATTTTATAAATGCAAACCTCACTTTTAAAGATAAATTAGCTTCTGCCTCTCTGAGCTTAACTGCAATTAGTTCTTCCTGCAAATGAGCAACAGAATTGTCCGGCGTCGACTCGCGCAGTGTCTTCTTGTCCTGTTCTAATTCTTGTATTCTTCCCCTAAGCTCTCTTATCAGTGCATCATTTTCTGCCTCATGTAATCTAACTCTAACCAATTCTTCTTGCAAGCACTGTATTATTTCCTCCTTCTGCGATAACGCTTCTTGCTTTATCGATATCTCATCAAGCGATGATTGTCTAGACGTCACATTCTCCTCGAGGAGAAGCGACAACGATCTCAATTCCTCGTGAGCTTGTTCAAGCTGATGATTCGTCTCGAGATGTGCGTGCCGAAGCGCCGCCAATTCTCTTTGTGCTATAAAAGCGGTCTCCTCCTCTTCCGCTCGCGATACTTGACCTCTAACTAACCTATCTGCCAGTTCCGCCGACTCTGCTTCTAAAAGTTCAGTTCTTTGTCTGAGCAACCTGTTTTCTGCTCTAAGCCGACGTAACTCGACCATCTCTTCCTGCTCCTTCATCTTCAAAATCGTGTAATCCTTTTCCAGTTTCTTCATTCTTTTTGGATTGATTTTCATTCCGTAAGCGAGCGTCATGAGACCATCGGGATCTTTCTCGGCCTTTCCCGGCAATTGCTTCTGGAAAAACTTCAGCATACCCTCCATATCTAAACTGAGCAAATCGTCTTTGCCTAAATGCAGCATTGCCAACGCGACTTTAAATATAATTTCCATGCCTTCTGATAAAAAGACGTCAAATATGCGACACGCTAAAGGAAGACTCAACGCTGTGGTGAACAGTGTGAGAAACCAAGAGGACGCGTACATCGATGTGTGAAAACCTTGAGCCGTGAAATGAGCGTGAAGTTCCGGATGTGTGTCGGCGACTAAATGTTCTAATTGATACATGCATACCCCTAATTCAGCCATACTTGGTTTGAACATGTCTCGTAAGCGATACTCTTGCATAAGCGCTACTAATACAGCAAACGCTTCTTCCTCTGGCATTTGCTGTAACAATACATATATAATTTTTAATTAAATTATATTAAAACAATTAGCGCTCTCTTTCTTTCTCCCTGTTTTAATAGTTTACCTGCATTAAAAGTAATCCTACTATAAATCCCGAACCCTGGCAGTATCCTACTTCGCGATCGTGAAGACTATACGCCTTCATAACGTTAAACAAACTCTCCTGACCAAGACCATCCTTTTCTTTGAAAAAGTCATGCTCAGGATATGTTCTAGCGATGTCCCTTCTAATTATTCTTTCGCAGGCTGACGTTGCTTTAATATATTCTGCGAATTGTTTTTTGACCGGCGAGTCATGTGCGCCGCTCAGTAATTGCCAGACAATACCCCTAAAATAATCCGCATAAGTTGTAACGTGTGCAAACACTTTATTTATATTTGCACTAATAAAAAACACAATACGTACAAAATAACATTTGCGTGAGAGCTTTGAAAATAACAGACGTGCTACCTGAAATGATGGGGTATGCCTTGTCGAACCAATTCCTTGACGAATTCCTTTCGTTTCTTCCAGTGGAAGTCCCAATCGGCCACAATATTACCCCAGACATTCCACGTGTTTTCTTCGCCATCGGCTGAGTTGTGGCGCCGAGGTGCAGCATCGCCGTTTCCTCCGCTGCCCCCCGACGCCACGGACACCTGGGATGTGTCGGAGCCTTTTCTGCTGTGATTGCTTTGGAGAGAGTTCAGTGACTTTGCATCGGACTCGATCAGCCTAGGAAAATAAAGTAAAATCATAAATTATAATTTTCCGATTTTATCGGTCGATTTACGTGACATACAGTGTTTATGTGCGATCGATTGTTTCACAAACAATTCACATTAAGCAAATTTTTTGGAAAGTATCAATGATTATTGATATTTTGTAAAATTACAAAAAAAAACAATATCTATTCCTTACGAACACGGAAATGTATTAGGTAACAAATTTGTTGAAGAAATTTTATTGTTATTCTGAAAAATAAAAATTAACTTTATTAAGTTAAGTAAAACTTAATTTACATTTGCGAAGGAATATGCAGAAGCGAAACTTACACTTTCTCCTGTTTCTTTCGATTTTGAGTTAAAAGTGCGGCCTTATCCTGTATCCTACTGTGCATCATTTCCAAGCCAAATTGCGTAGCAAAATTAACATTTAGCATTTTTGCGTTAAATGTAAAATAAAACGAAATCCAGGCAAATTCATCCAAATCTGCGCATGCGAAAGAGATCTCTTCGACCTCTTACCCCAAAAATCTTGGAAGGTGGAAAATAGGAACAACTTTGTTTTTTTTTTTGTGCACGTGGGTAAAAATTTGAAGAATCGATTTATTAGCTCTGAGCAGAGCGCGCACTCGGATTTGTTCTTGAAAACTCGCAGACAATCGCTCATGCGGCATCGACCAAATTGGGACCAAGGCTTGATTATTCACCTATTGGCTTCCTCCAGCTTAGCTAATAGCGCCAGTTCGTCAGTAGGTATTTCCTGCGAGGGCGTTATCTGCTGCTCGCAAAGAGTATCAGATGGCGGACTGGGGAGTATTTTGCCGGTCTGCGTGACGTTGCGGGTAGACTGGTGGATGCTGGATGTGCATAAACACAACACGCTCATCACCTGCGGTCCATAACGTGACAGTCCTAATTGGCCGACCGACGCGTTTACGGTATCCCGAGCAACGCTCTGAGTCCTGTAATGAAACAAAGTTGCGGTTAAATTAACGTGGATGCTAATTAACGCAATACGATTCAGCGGACACATCACAATCATTTATTTAAGCGCGGGCACACGCCCGAGTGCCTTCACTTAATTGTGCGAACAAACAATTCTGCGAATACTCGGTGTTCGATTGAAAGAAAAAATTTAATTGTGACAAAAATGGACAGCAAAAACGAATGTATTTTTGATATCGATTTTTGATATTTGAATCGTGTATATAAATTTTTTTGTATACAAATTTTTTCAATACAATATATATAATTTTTTTCCTCTCTCACAGATAAAAAGGAAAAAATACACTATCTGTCAACAGCAATCTCTGTATCAGTCTCAACGCCTATTGTACCTTTTCGTTTTACTTCTTCTCCAACGAGCTGCCGCGGGGGCCAATAAGCCACCCAGAACCATTGAGGCGTTTTGTCTGATTTCACTGTCGCGATTTTACTGTTCGCGGAAAGCGTTCTCGCGTTTCTGTTTCTGCCGTTCGTATCTTCACATTGTCATCTCAATCGAGCGAACTTGCATCAATTTTACAATCGCCGATGTACACGCAACGTAGCTTCCATTTTGTACTTTGGTTTATTAATGATGACCTCTGTATTACGCATAAACAATTTGAAGACGCAAATTTAGATTATCTTTATATATTTCTTCGTAATATATTGTGTTTTTATAAATTTAATTATAAATTTAATGCGTAGCGACTCTTCTAAAGAAAAAAAATCGGATTTACGCAACTAACATTCTCTTGTGAAACACCTCGTATAAATATCGGGCTTGGTGAGGCAATGCGCAAAGCACGACACGATAGGAGATCAAGAAGGAAGCAATTAGTGCGTGTGAGCGAATTAGCGGGCGAAAGAGCAGGTGAATCCAAGCCGTCTATTATGTCTGCGTATTATGTACGTTATACTTCATGTTGCGCAGGTGTAGCAAAACGGAAGCGAACGGAATATGTCGAGATTCCGTTTTTTTTTTTTTTTTCAAACCGCGAAAAGCAGCAAAAATTAATGATCAATCTTCAACCTCTGTTCTTGTTGTTTTCTTGTGTTTTTATATTTAAAACACAGTTTTAAAAATTGTATTTTTACTTCTTTTTTTCCTATTTTACTATCTACGTGTTTTCTTTTGTCCGAACTAACATTTGTTATTTCTAAAAGTAAGATAAAATTGAAATTGATCGTTTTCTGCAAAATTGAAGTTTTGTTGCAATTTTCTCCTATAAAGATCACATTCTGAACATGTTGAAGAGATATTAAGTATCGTGATGAGATGTTAAAATTTTTTGTTTCATATTAAATATAAATCTCCACTCTCTGTGTATATATTGTAGAAAAGAAAACTAGAAATTTTCTATATGCAACATTTCAGAGAAGCGTTGTCGAGTTAAAAAAAAGAGATATCGGTTCGCTCGTATTATCTTAATGTCACGTTGTTTGCAAAACGCGCGGAACACTTGTGCCGTCGGAATTGCTGCGTCGTAAGAAAAAAAATTTTTTTATTTACTATGTGGCAAATTACTGACCTATATGAGAATACATACGGCAACGTAATTTAATACAGTCATTTGCACGGGAAAAAAAACCAGAAAGATGATACGTTAAAACATAACATTTTGACAAAAAACCAAACGCATTTTATTTACAAATGAGTCTTTTTTATGATACAATATTTTGTAAAAACGTCTCACTGAAACTGCATTAATTGTTTTGCTGTTAAATTGATTTACGTACTTAGAAAAAAAATCAACAGAGACAATATCTTTATTTCAGAAGATGAATTTTATTATAACGGACGATAAGAATTGAAAAAAAAAAAACGCCGTGGCAACTTGGTAATTAAAGTGACAATTAAAACCGTGGAAACCTGCTGCTGCTTTCTTGATCCTGGAGAAATTAAGATTCATAACTTGGGATCTGGTTGCGGCGTAATGAGCGCGCACAGTCTGTAGCGTGTGGTGAAAGGATTTGAGATTCGTGTGTCAAGTCGCGAGTGATGGATCGCCTGTTATTTGAGTAATAGCAAACGTTAAGTTCTATTACGCTGAACACAATGCGATATATAACTCGATGTAAGTTGCATGTATACGTAAATATAACAGGCAAATTCACACTCGCTCGCTTCAAAACCAGAAGGATTTATATCACATTTGACGTTTGACGTGCAACGCAGAACAAACGACAAACAAAGAGGGGAGAATTAAAGAAGAAAGTAGATAAAACATTAAGAGTTACTGGACAATAGAGAGTTAAGTAACAGAACCGGCACACTTTTAGCGTCTCATCTCCTGCGCACGCACGAAGCATCCTGAAACATCCCGTTTTCGCAAGATCGGCAGTGAATCGCGAATCGTTCTTCAATTCTGGGATCACTCGAACGGATGACAAGCTCCAAAGAATGCAAATTCAAAAAGCCCGCACTCAAACACAGCAGATAATTAGAAAGGTGTTTGCGGCTTCTCTTTTGCGAGGAACGCAGAACTCTTTTTTTTCTCTCTTTCTTTCTCTCTCTCTCGTATTGTCAACTCGACATGCCGACACGATTATCGTTTCGTTGATTTTCCCGATTTCCCGGCGCGATAATCGGGATCCGGCTAGGAACGTACTGCTGGAAAGTACAAAATGGGTTTGAGGGTCGATGCAGCCCGCGCAGGCCAGGACGCTCCACATGCGCAGCGACGTCCGTCTCGTGACAAATAAATAAAAAGCCGTTTATGTACGACCGCTGATCGAGAGAGCACTAGATGTGTCTGATGATACAGATGAACTTTCCTTCGAAAGCACTTTCTTGCACCTTCAAAATCGCAATTCTAAACAGTTCAATTACGTCAGTACGTGTACACAAACTTTTTAAGAAATTCTTCGTCCCAAAATTAAGTATAGACACAAAAAAGTTTGCGTAAGACAGAGATTATAAAATTACTTATCACATGTTAGAAAAACTGACGTATCTTCCTTCGGATATAATAAGATATAAAAGATATCAGATTTCGACATAGCTACGTATGTAATCAAGACTTTATCATAAAATATGCAATCAAAAAAAAAAAAAAAATAATAGAGTTATTATATCACAACGCGTTAATGATACGCATAATCAAACGATCTATCGAATAAAAATAAAGTCTGCGTAAAAGGATAAAGTCATAAGTACAGTTTGTATGAAGTAATGAATGAAACGGACTATATAGTCCTGTAATAATTACAGCTTCTAGATAGTTCCCCGGTGAGAGAGCATTATGAATACACACGTACACGTGTACGCGCGCATTCGTCATCGTTCATCAAACCGGAACAGTCGTCTGCTCGTGACTGGATTATATCATGGCGTAACAATTCAGGACTTTCCTGTGCCAAGTGTGGTCCAAGTCTGCTATGTTAAACAAAACATTTGCAATGTTTTCTACGAAAAACAAATCTATCTTTTTTTTTACATACGATATGTATATAACAATTATATTATATACGCATGCAATACGCAAGGGAAATTGTCAATTACGTAACGCTGTCCCTAGAATCTCACTTCGCTTACGTGGCCACCGATTTATGTGACATAAAGGTGTTGCTTTTATACGACGAAAGGACGCAAAAACCTCGTTCTTTTACAAAAAAGCAATTTTAGAAAAGAGTAGATGCATTTGCAACACGCAACAATAATCTCCCTGGAGTAACACATGACGATGCGTAACTCTTCCAGGTAGAAAGAAAAAAAAACCAACGCGTGAGAATAGAAAATCGTCGTGATGCATTCTTTTTCACTTGCAATATTTGAGTTTCTCTCGCGAATGCGCGTACAGATACACATTAATGAAAACATTTTCTCTCTCTATACGAATGATATTAAAACAAAAAAAAAACTTTAATTCCAAGGTAATCGACGAAGAGAGTCGGATGAATCACTTGTGTGCAGACACACCTAGTGTATTATGAGCGCTTCTGTGATAGGATTGGCGTCAATTTTGCATTGAATTGTATTTCAGAAGGTCGGCGTACTTTTTCATCGAAAAGATACATCTTTCCGTTAAAAGAAAAAGTTCGCTTTCGTAACTTTATACGTATGGGAATTTACGTCAGTAATAATTTTAATTAAGAAGAGAACTGGAAACACACATCTGTTCCTATAAATATTTTTACACCAACTACCTGTGTGTGTGTTGATAAAAAACAAATTGTAAGTTTTCCTTTCTCCACGTTTTCTTGAATACCACTGATAAGGCGTTATCAATAATATATGCAAATATAGACAATGGCAGAAGAATTTTATCTGCTCTAGTTATGCCATCCATAACGCACCCTACGCGACCGCGGCTGCGTGACTCCAATTGAACGTGACTAGAAGGATTAACATCTTCGATATCGACTTTTATTTAAATTTCCGCGTACTTCTTACGCTCTTATCTCTCAAAATATTCTTTATAAAAAAAATATTTTCAACCTTAACTGTTTTTTTTTTTTTTCCGAATAAATCTACTTAAAACGAAATGTCTTCGTTTCTTCGCAATTCATTCCCTCTCGAGACTAAAATTAGTTTCGCGCACATATGATATGATATATCGTTCCTAATAATAATAAGAAGCAAACTAATGTGCTCGTATATGTGTGTATGTTATTCTTAGATAAAATAAATATTATTATTTTTGAGTGTTATTTTTAGGTGTATTTTCTGCACGCGGGAATATCATATTCTGCCTAAATATTATCTCAGCACACACACACACACACACACACACACGCTGTGTAAATTTGATAAAATATCACAATGCAACATTTATACATAAAACAACTCCGATCTGACGTTGAACACGCGCCGCTGAACGGGATCACCATTCAACATCCGACACGAAGAATTCAATCACAATAATGGAGGAATTTAGGTCGCAAATTGTAAAGAATCGCGTGTGGCGTAATCGGACAAAATTTTCAGTTTCCGCGCGAAAACACAAACGAAATTGACTTGAGAGGAAGCAAGGCATAGATCCGGTACCGAGCTATCGATCCGTAATTCACGCCGGCATTTAGCGTTAAAGGTCGCCGTTGCCTGTCGACTTCCGAGTTACACGTTGATGTAACACGGTTCCGTATCGCTGCCCAAGTAAAGTAACAGGCGTCCTAAAAATATTGTTCAGATGCACCGTCCATCACGGAGGGAAATGATGCAAACGCGACTTAATTAACGTGGCCCCGCCAAATAAATCAAACCATGTGACGTTCTCTCTTTCTTTTACGACTCTGTCGTTGTGTACGCGAAGGTAAATAAGCTGAACAATTTTGTTATTTCCCTAATCGAATTATTAGACTTAAATACAGACTTAAATACAGACTTTGTCATGTAATTACAGTTTTCTCTTTGAACTATTAATAAGATAAATTTCCGATTAAAGAGTGTCGGTTTTCTTCGAGGAACGCTCGAGTTTACAATCACGCATTTTTAAAGTTGCTGACTTTCACAGTATATAGTTCGATACCGTTTCACCTTACAGTTTCGCAACAGCACGCGAAATAGTAGAAATTAGTACTGTTGCATTATGCTCGTTCGCTTTTCTCACGAAGCGTGCGCGTTAACTTTTATATATTATATCGCTCGTGGAAAACGTGAGCTTTTTGAGGTCAATGCGCTCGTAATAGAACAAAACGTTATTTCGGGACTCTCTATCATCTATCATGTGCTTCAATAAATTCGCGGCGATCGCGGTGTGAATGAATACAACATTTGGGCCGAGACAGAATCAATTATATAAAAAAGTTTTTTTTCTCACACAACAAACATAATTTTTATTCTACTAAAAGGCCATTTCAAAAATGTGTTTTCTAGAAAATCTATTGATTTTCTTATTTTCCACGCATCTAAGAAAAGACGGAATGGAAAAAACACAAGAATATCAGCATTTAAAAAAAAAAAAAGAAAAAACACTACTAAAAAAATAGAGCATGTGCAATTATGTTGTTTACGACTACTGTGTAAAGCAGCAATAACTACTTGTAGAACACCTGCAGTTTTTCTCTCAACAAGCAATAATTCTTCTCGCGTGTCGTTGACAAAATTAATTTTTTCCTTTCCTCCCTCCCTCTCCGTGCCGGGAGAAACGGGAAAAAACAACTTTCGAAGACACTCTTCGTCCTTAGAATTTCCACTCACACTTCTCTCCCACCCACCTTCGTTGCTCTTCAATTAATATCTCGATTATGCCGATTGTGGAGATACGGTGGCGTCAAAGTGTCGCCGCTTCGTGTGGACGAACGCACGAGAAACGGGCGGCACAAGTGGCGATAATAAAACTGATGCACACACACGCGCCGAGTGGCAACACACCGGAAGAAGAAAGAGATACATTGCCGTTATCCGTACGTATGTATTAGCAAACAAACTTGGCTGTCACCACAGGTGTAACGGCCCCGCGACCGTTTCTCGCGGGGCCATCTGGTCTTTCTCGTCGTGTCGAGTTGTCGCTTACCTCGAAGCCTCGTGTTCTCGCGGGTCGACGACGGGGAACCGAAGAAGCGGCTGCAGTCCGTTCCAAGTCCCGACTGTCGAGCCGAACGGAATGCAACAGCACAACAAGCTCTAACAAGCGTATACGCGGCTGTCACCGCTCAAAACTGTCATCACGATGGATTTGACTACGCGCAATGCTGCCAACACAACGGGACGAGTTTGTCAATGATCCGCCACCGCTTCGCCAAGCGCTACCTGTCACACTGTTGCCGCCATGTTGCGTAGAGTTCATTATGACGTATAACCTGCAAACAATGTTGCGATAATTATAATTGCTTTTTTTATAAGATTATCGAAATTTTAAAGAAGTATCGACGTTTTTCTTTTCTTTTTCTAGAAAGTATTTTACATTTTAGTTACTTGAGCCATATTATTTTTTAATTACGTCAAAACAAAGTAAGAAATTTATTTCGCTAGAAAAAAATGTAACCGTAACTAAAAATTTATTATCGGCGCGATGTGCGCGCGAAATCGAGAACAGAAATGTGGCTTTTGATTTATATCTGAGCCGCGTTACGATCTTACCCTCTTTGCTCGTCATTTTCTGACGCAAAAACTTCATCCGCAAGCGTCGTGAATTTTTTCGCAGCTCGGTTTTATTATTAAAAGTGGCGCCCGTTATCGGCCACTTTTGCCGTCGCCTCACAGATGACGGGACCGCCGGGATGCGTGCCTCGACACGCCAACGCGGTCGCGCTAGTAGGTAGTACGCGCAGGCAGCAAGCCGATATTGGAATCAGTCGAGATTGGTCAAGATGGAAGGCGCTCGGGACTGATGACGGTTCGCAGTATGGATTTTGCCGCGTGATTCGCGTGTGATTCCGCCGCAAATATTTCTCCCGTCTCCCGTGAAACGAGAGCAGAAGAGAAACAAAGAGAGAGAAAGAGAGAGAGAGAGAGAGAGAGAGGAACGGCCGTCGCGCGGCGGCAGCGGACAAACAACACACATTCGTTTGACGGATGCTGCAAATGGTGTCGCGACGTGGTGAGCCGGGCGTACGAACACGGTAATGAGAGAAGCATCACAAAACAGTGCCGTAACCGAGCCAGGCCTTTACAATGGTGGATAACAGTTGCATCATCGAGGGAAACGTCAAATTTCGCGATGGAAAGAAGGTGAGTTTCTTTTCTTTTTTTTCTGATCTCTCTGTGCATGCCGTTCGGCCCGGCGCCGTGCCGCGCAACTCGCGAGAGAATCCGTGCTCCATTTTACAATTCCATCCCTTGACAATCGCGCGAACGCATTTCGCGAAATTCATCAACGACACCCTGTCTTCGCTCATATCTCGGAAAGCGTCCCCTCGGCTGGCAACACGCGAAATCCCCGCGCGCGTTTACACGACGCTTATCGACGAAAGTTAGCCTGAACGGCTCCTTATGCATGGCATAAAACTTATGTAACGATTACGGGGGTGGTTTACGGTGTGTACGTACGTAGGTGTATATGTGCTTGTACGGACGCCGGTGGCGTTTATACAGGGTGCCCCGGAAAAAGATGCGAGACAATAAGCCAGGACCAGGACTGCCAGATTGAATTTTCAGCGAATAAAGAAAAAAGATTAAAAATATGTAAATTTAAGATAAAATAAAGACAACAGTGTATTTGAAATCTAATTATCACAAAGAGGAAGGAATTTATAAATTAATTAATTATGTATCACGAAAGGGAGGAAAGATAAATTATTTATTACCAAAATGTAAATGCGCGATTGTATGTAGCTATTATTAAACATACGACTGCTAAATAATTTTATTTAACTTTTCAATAACAAATGTAGTTGCGCGTAAATTGGCATATTTATTACGCACGATTGTGGCGCTTACATTGTAGCTGTTTATAATTTTTTACGCTTCGTTTTCGCAACACAAATACGGAAACGCAATAATAATATCAATTACGGTAAAAATGATTTTACATCCAATTTTAGAAATGATTTGTACGTATATATCTTTCAATTGAAGAATCTCTTATTTGTGTTTGTTTTTGCAGTGGAAATCAAGATGGTGCGTTATGCGGAAATTGTCACCAGTAGCAGGTAAAGTAAGACGCGTTTTACGCATTTGTTTCTTTTTTTTTTTTTTTAATGCCGCACAGCTAACAATGGGTTGTCAATGGCGTTATTGTTTTACTGCTTGCGAACAGAGTTTAATAATAACTCTGTTATTAATGACAATTGGATAAGATTGCTTTCCATGGTGCGCACTTACTTACTGTATGCATTATTTTTATCGCAACTGTTAGAGGGAGAAAAGCGAAAATGGCAGGGTACAATAAGATAATAAAAACAGGAAACATTATATATTCTTGAAACCTTTCTCCTGTGTTTTTTCTACCGTCTCATGTCGTTGATACGATGCTATCTTGTAATTTGCATAATAGGCCATACTTCGTTTCTGCTTGTCGAACTACGTGCTCTGCTTGTTCTCGCGTAGTTTTTTATTTTTTATTTTTGCGTGCTTGCGTAAAAAGTATTGAATTTATTACATAAGATAAAAAAAACCTAAAGAATTACGATGTGTTTATACAAAAATAGATAGAAAATAAGATAATAATAACATTTAATTTTTGTAAAATGTTTCGACAAGATTTTACACTTTTTAATAATAAAGTTGCTCATGTATTACAAAATCGTACATTGTAAAAATATCGGAAATGATGTCGATTTAATGTTGTTAATAAATAAATTGATTGGGCAATTACTTAAAATAAATGAGCTATGATAATTAGTCATTATTTTGTTCCAACTTAACTGTAACAGATGGATCGTTGCATTCCATGTGTGCTACGACATTGATGATATAGAATTTCCAGCAGTAAAAAAAAAATTTACTCACTTCCACATATCTCTTCCCCTAAGGGGACTTTCCTTGCTTGTTATCCATATAAAGAATCCCTTCCTTCAGATCTTTCGAAGGTGGCAGCTGACACATCTGTTGTAGATTGGTAGCTTGAACCAACCAAAAATGTCTAAGAACAGCTTTGCTCCTGGCAATAACCATTAACTACATAATCCTTGTAACGTGAGGATATTTTAGAACCAAAGCTATATATATGTACAATATGTGTGTATACAAGTGCTTCATAAAGTTTTTTAGACTAGGAAATTAACGAAGAGAATAAATAACATCTTAAATCTATTTCTATATATATCGGTAAACATGAGAGAGATGAAAAAAATGTTTATTAAACAATCTATCAAAAAAATAATATATGTGTAAAAAAATATTTGATATATTGCAGATATCTTTTATTACTTTTTTGTTAACACATAATAAAGTAATAGTGTTATATATAGATACATAAACGCATAAAAAAACACATTTTAATAACACATTTTAAATCTGTCTGATAAAAAAACAGAAAATAAAATGTATAAAGTTAAATTGATCTGTGTAGGAAGCAATTAAATCTTTTTTTTTTCTTATTAACAGATTGCTTGCATTTACAACTTTACGGGGATAGCAAGGATCGTTATAAACAAGGCCAAACAAAAGCATCTCTAAGTTTGCAACATTTTCTCGGAGTGGAGAGTGGTTTTACTCTTGACAAGGAGTCCAATACGATTGCTATAATTTGCCAGGATGTGACGGTCGTTCTTGCGTTCGACACGCGAGAGCGATTGATACAATGGCAGGTTAAAATTTCAAACAACTTAGGAGAAGGTAAGGTTTTATCGAGAAAAAGAGTGTGTGTGTGTGTGTGTGTGTGTGCGTGCATGTGTAGTTTTGTGTGTGTAACGCATATATTATTTCAAATTTATAAGTTTTATGTGTTTACTAATAAAGTATGAAATATATAAATTTTATATTGAAATTCTTAGTTCCCGCAAATAATGATTTTCTAAAAAAAAATACTTTGATTTTATATATCTAATTTTTTAATAAATATTTTATAAAAAGCTATCAAAATATTAAGAGCGACGTGTTAAAATTTTAATTCGGTGTAATTATTTTTATTTATAAGTTATGTAATTGAAACATATTGTCACTTTTGTTTAACAGATCAGCAATTTTTGATACTCATCTCCTCAGTACCGTCAAAGGCAAAGTTTACAAATGGGCCGGCGCACTTGCACATTCAGGATTGTCGTTTCTGCATCACCGTTGGCGTGCCTCCCCGACTCGTCGGTATCTGGGAGATCGCGCATCTTCGACGATACGGCGTAGTCGAGGGTAGATTCTGCTTCGAGGGCGGTTCGAGATGCGGCCGGGGAGAAGGACTGCACGTTTTGATAACTGATCAAGGAGATGATATAGTAAAGACTCTGCAGTTAGCAGCCGAGGGAAAGCTCAGCACAAAGAAACGATCACCGCATGGTAGAGAACAATCGGCGATGCCACAGGATAGTCCGGGACGGCGTCAGTATTCCCGCAACGACACTAGAGCCAGCGATTTCTTTCCTTCAGCTATCACATATTCGACGTCAACGTATGAAGAACAATGTGACAGTTGTAAGAATGAGAACTCGCCGTATTGGTCGTCTGCCGAGAGCAGACAGCAGACAGAACTTGATGGTGATTACAGCTGCAGGGATACTGTGTCCGTCTCGGAACTGGCTGATCAGCCTAGTGGTGATTGGCGCAGTTGTTCGCTTACTCGTCAGGGTGCAACGGGCCTCGAGAGATGCGTCAGTTGCATTAGCAAGCTTGGCACTGTCTCGAAATCGTCGACTTTAATTACTACAGCTATGAGTGGCATAAGCAGTCCTGCCACTGGCACATTGAACAATCTAGGATGTAACTTGCAACCTCGCACCTTTGATCGACTCTCACTGTCTTCTTATAGCAGCAGTAGTCACGACAGCGATTATTCAGGTTCGCAGCAAATTGAATGCCAATGCGCACAATCAAAAACCGCCCAGTCTCAGACGGCACAAACAACCGCTCGTCGAATGTCACCGAGTCCGAGCGCGCTGCCACCGAGACCGCCAAAACCGTCCCAACCACCGTCAGCAACTAGCCAGCTCACCGTAACTGCCAAAAAGCCTAAGAAACCACCGATGCCACTGCCTACCGAACAACAAACTTGTGTGCACTCACGAAAGTCACAACAGGTTCAACCATTACAACAACAGCCTAAGCAGGTTGTGAATCGTGGTGCCACAGGACCTTACGAGAATTACGATGTTCCCAAAACGATTCTGGGACATCACATGTTGCTAGAGCAAGGTCCGCAACCGGAACAGTATTACGACACTCCAAGAAAAATAAAGGAGTGTCTCACAATGCCGAAATCGTATCCTAATTACGACACGCCTCAGGTTCCGCAGGCTGTGGTTCTGCAAGAATGCGGATGTCCCGCGAAACTTACAGTCCAATCACCCAGATCTTCGGGATGTCCCTGTCACAATGTCATGAGCTGGGCCGGCTTTGTTCTGCCTTACTGTCGACGTGGCGCAGGAATCGAACCCACCGGTGTCACGGTTCATCCCGTGAAGCTCTCAGGTGAAGGCAAAATGCCGGTAGTGAACGCTAGTGGTGAAGTTTCCATTTACGCCACTGCCAGAAGAGCAAATAAGACCGAATCGGTTGACGAAAACGCTACCGCAAAAAGTTGTAGCACTTATACTATAGCAAGCAAATCGAACAATTACGAAAACGTTGAACCGGTAATAGATGCGCAGCCGGAATCGAAGCAAGCTAATTACGCGAATATCGATTTCACGCAATCACTTGAGAACTACGAAAACAGCAAAGACGTCTTAACAAAGAGCAGCATCTCGCAGGAGGAGATTAAAAAATTCGCGGATCAATTGAAGGAACCGGCGCCTGAAGCATCGAGCGACGACACTTCGAAAATTTGTGAGAAATGCGGTCACGCCAAGGAAAGAGAGAACGAGTATCTGGTTATGAATCTGGACAAGGAGACTCCAAAGAAACCATTCAGCGGTTATCTGCCGATGCAACCGGCTCACAATGCCTGTTCGAAGGAGATCTTGTCCCGACTTTGCAGCGGAATCAAGAGCTCCAGTAACCCGACATTGTCAGGATCGGCGTTGCTTGAGGGCAACAAAAAACGATCCGACTCGGAGTATCGTGTACCGGGATCGGCGATGTTGTCTAGTCCATATCTCAGACGTCGTTATCTGGACGCAGGTAATGTCATGGAGTCCGGTAGTAGCATGGGCATACTTCTCAGGAAACGATCTTACTCCGCGGAATCCGCGCATTACCTGGACGACGAGAGCCACACATTTCCGTCCACACTTACTATCCACAAGTGTTCAAGCGAAGCGGATAAGAATTCATTGATGACCAGCGGCGAACCGCACAGCTCGTGCGTGAACTCCGAGAGCAAGATCAACAGCAGCAGCCACGAGAACGGTCAGATATTGACGGCTGCGTCGCAACCGTCATTCATCAAAATCCGACGCTCGTCGTCCGTACCATCCAAGACTGGTCACAACAGAGACTCGTCGAGCAGCAATGATTCTGGCGTCTCTACCGGCTCGTTGAGTCACAGAACAGCGGAGTTTGTGGAATTTGAATTATCCTTAGCAGCACCCGCCGCTTCGGCGATGAAGCAAAATATGCTGTCGGTTTGCCGCAAGAGTCCACCACCTACGTGTTATCACAGCAGCCTGCCGAGAAAATCCAAATCCAGCGACCCTCTGCGAGAGATCTCTTTTCAGTTCCAGAAGATCAAGATTCCGACGAAATCCTCGTCTGCGGAGGCCGATATACCTACGTGTTTGCCAAAGACCACGAAGGGCTTCAACAGTCCTGGCGAGGTCTCCAATGCGCCGTACATCGATTCGCGCAGTACCAGCAGCGGCACTTCCGATATGTCCGATTATATCGAAACATTGTCGTTGTCGTCACACTCGTCGTCCGATACTCCCGACGGTCTCAGGTAAGTTTTGGCACGCATTTCATCGCACAATCTTTCCGAAAGTCTTACTACTGTCCACTTTCTTCTTCACGTCTTGATTTACATTAAGACATTATGCATGTTCATACAGATTAGGAGGTAGAGCAGTAGCAACGACCCTTCGACCTCGTAGCGGGAAAGAATACTATAAGATTGATCGAAGTATTCTGGTAGAGCAGGGACGGATTCTCACTACGGCATCTGCTAATTACGCGAATATCACCCCAGTGTTAGAAAAGAGCGAGTCACCGTCACCTGGTTACATGAGTAGTTCACCCTTTGAACAACCGCAACCTACTCGTGAGCACTTTCTATTCCCCGAAGTAAGTACTACAGCGTATAACATGGGATAAAATCATGTTTGAATTGAAGAATTTTTGCAGCACTTGCAATGCATAATATAATTTTACGTTTTCCTTTTTATAGGAAGCTTAAACGTAAATAAAATTGTCCGGGAAAGAGTAAAAAAAAAAAAACAAAAAAAACCTTGAAGTTCCTAGGAATTCCAAGCAAGATGGGTAAGAGTATTCACGGTAGAAATTTATATAATTGGGGCATTGTGACTATTTACACTATACGCGGATATCTGGGGCTACATTCGAAATATCTGTCGTTCGACACGTACCAATCGTATCGTGGTAGTATAGCATGCCAAATGACCGTATTAGATATAATCAAAAAGTTCATAATTCTAAGAACAACAGAAACGCTCTTTAATCCAAATTTCGAACGTTTGTTTTTATTGATGTTTTCGTGAAGTCTTCCTTTAAAAAAAAAAAAAAAAAAAAAAAAAAAGATGTAGAGAAAAAAAAGAAATTTACTAGGTACTAGCGTATAGTCGAAATAACGTCAGTAATCAAACACTTCCTACAACGACTCAAACAATTTCTAAAATATGCTCAATAAGAAAACTAAATAGTTTGTATAGTAAGAATCCTGCCCTAGAGTAAAAGATATACATCGTATACTTTATATGAGTGTATCGTTTTTTAAATACTTTTTTATTTTATATGAGTATGTACTTTTCTATATAGACTTATGTGTGTACACAACACACAGTCATCTTTGGGAAGAAATGAATGAAGTGTTAATAACTCTTAGAATTTCAAGTCGGAGTTCTTGAAATTTTATGGATCAATGAATGAAATGTCAGGGCGTAAAAAACACGGAATCATAACAGCGTATTTATCTGTTTTAAAATTTAAAATTGAGAAAATATTAGATCGCACTTTTTTTGTTTACTCTTCGGAAACTGGAAACGTATATCGAAAACTTAGAAATTATATTAAGTAAAATTGAATTCCAATGTGAGAAACTTGCAAAGCAAGGAAAACGTGTATGATCGACCTAGTCGATTATCCGTGCTATGAAGTTTTGAGAACTCGTATTTTGAAAATACAAAAATATAAAGATCGTTTGTCTGTACTGGTTAGATATTACCTATCCATATATTCTGTACAACCAAAAAGTGCGCTGAGCATAGTCAGTCGCATAGCATTCACAGGGTTTTCACACTAATACAAGTTACTTTCTAACGATTAAGATAAAATATTGCAGCCTTTTACGGTCTTCTTTCTGATGAGATGAAATATGGCAAATACCATAGTCTCTAGGCAATCAAGAGTGGTATTATATATAGATAGTAAAGAAGCAAAGTGTACGAAACAATGTAAAAATCTAGGTATTTCAGAAATTTTGATATTTCTCAATGATACGTTTCCGATTTTTAATATATGCTGTTAATCTTTTTTTTTTCTTACATCTTTCGATCTCGCCTTCTTTAATTAGATCCGTGTAGGCGTGTAGTGACATAACTATATACAACTATTTCTACTTCAGTTGTTATTGCAGTATGTACTTAAACATAGTTCATATATTTAATTCTTTCATTGTGATTAGTGCGTGCTATATATACACACATTTTCACGAAGATTTTACCAAAAATATTTATTTCCAATTTTTAATGAGGTGGCATGTTTTTTATATTTAATTAATATATTAATATATTTATGTACAAATATATACATAAACACACACTCATTCAGACTTATATAAATTAACTATATATCAGATATTAGATACTATGCTTACAACGATTATTTTAAGAGTTTAAATTTATATATATATTGAAATTTATATATATATATACACACTACTACTACTATTTTTTTATTATTTAACGTGTGTGCACACATACACGAGCATATTTATATCTTTATAGTTTTCCGTATTCTTTTTTTGACTTTTAAAGTTTTTACTCTCTTTCTAAAGACGAGATTACAAATTCATAAGAAGGAATATAATCCCTGTATATTGCACATACACAGTGGCTATATCATGCTAAGGAAGTTAGTATAATAGTGATATTAAACGCAATAATAAAAAACTTAGAGTCATAGTAGATTATACATTTGTAAAATGGATCTATTGATTATTTCCGAGATATACTTAATACAAAATTTTCTCTGTTTTATATTACCGCATTACGCTATCTAGCAAATAATCAAATTATCAAGGTTTACAGATATAAAAGGTTGTTGCTATCAATAATAATCAATGAAACTTTGTAAGCATTGAAAACAATTTGCAGGACAATACGTATTGTAAGATGAGTTATGGATCGCATCAGCATTAATAGCTTTGTGCCACAATACAAAAAGATTTCACCGTTTTTTTCTCCTAAAAGTAATGGAATTATCAATGAATTTTTTTACCTTTTTTTAGACGTCATTAAGAACTTCTTTAGTGTGATGTAAAGTTGTCCTGCTGCTTATCGCATGTTACATTATTTCTTATTAACTAACATATGGAATTGTTTTCCATTAGGCCAAACTTGTACACACAACGCTGTTTCGTACAAAACTATTTTGTACATTTTAAAACACATCTTTATCTGCTTGTGTTTCATGTGTACAAAATACACTGTTGTAATATCATTAAAAAAAAATCCGTACAAGAGTCTATTGCAATACGCATTATTTTAGATCGACGATACATAGTGTTCTCTCATAAATGTATAGACACGCGCAAATTGATTTTATATGAATTATAAAAGTATTTTAAAAGTAGTATTATTACAAGACTGAGAGAAATAATTGGTGTAACGCGAGTGGTAGGAAAAATATATACAGCGCGCTAGAGATAATGTAATGAAGAGAATACATGTACAAGGGCCTACGTGCAGACTTCGAATTCGATTACGTAACTTTATAAAATATTTTCAGTTGTTTTTTTCTTTCTCTCTCTGTCTAAGCATCTTATTCAAACAAACAAAAATATCTATTATCGCCTATAATGGCGTGTAACACCAAAAACTGCAAACAAAGATATTCTTTTCTTGAGAGAGGAGATCTTGCTTAAAGTGTGTAAAAAAGAATTCAATAGCTTAATTATATCAAATAGAACAGTAGAAGCCTTAATAAAAATACTGTATACAAAGAATGATTTATAGAAAGTGATATGCGAAGACATTGAATTACGACAAATATGCATACATATTGTTCTATTAAATACTTTACGCAAATATAATAATAATGATACACACGAAACAGTTGAATATATATAATATATATATTTCTCTTTATCTGGACTTTTATAGTCCAGAGATTATAATAACTTTAAAAAAATATATTCGCACATAAAAAGATAGAACCGTCACTTGTACTCCCTCACGAACTGCATGTATGCATTTGCGTATTTATATACACGATTAACAAAGGCGGAAATTGTATGCATGCATTGTGCATTTGAGAAAGTGTTGAATGCAAAATTTTCTTACGTAAATCTACTTTATGCACGAGTAATGATTTTCGGTTTTTTTGCGGTCTTTGTATTAACGATAATTTTTTTGATATATCGCAGTCGCGCGAAGTAGGAAGTCATTCGTATAAACACATGCTAGTCAGGAATAGTACTGTATTGTAGTTACGATATATTTTTATTGCAAAAGAAGTATAGGTATATTATGCACTTAGCCTAAAAATTAAGCACATGTCGATTAATGTATTTCTTTCTAGAGAAATGCTCTTCTAGTTTAATATAATTACGAACCAAAGATTTATTAGTTTCTGTACGAGCATTATACGCACACGCACACTAATTATGAATATTAGAACTACGTTCTTTTAATTGTCATATCTCAACAATTGCTGCTCTTCAAAAAATTTTCGAGAGGAAAAAAAACATCGGGAAATTAAATGACTATATAAAAAAGGAAAAGAAAGAAAAATGGTACATGTGCTAGCTTTTAAGCTACGAAAAATCATATCTAAAAATTTACTAATAATATATTGAACTTTATATATTAAATTAGAAATAAGTCTCGAAGGATATTACTAATGCTCTATTCATAATCAATGTACATATATATAGCGTAGCCTGTAGTATATAAAATCTTTTATTTTGTGATTCGAGAATGACGTCAGTGAAAGCGGATTTCAATTGTACATAATACGTATTACGATGAAATGCGCTAAAAATGTCTCCGAACAATTTTATATTATAAAAAAAACAACAATTATTTATTTATTCTGTGAATAATTTTTATAATGTATTGAGATTACGCGTAGTAATCTTTATATTATATATATTTCCGAAACATTATATGATCATCATGATATCTCAATACGTAATGTTAGCGTGTTCTTAATTTCATTATTTGCACATCCCGCTTTATTGTATACAATTCTCTTGTGGTATATAAATATCTGCAGTTAAAATTGGCTATCTAATACGCTAACGAAAAGAATTGTTTTGTGAAATGCGGCCGATAATCGCACGCGAAGCATTCCAAGTTCAATCTTCGATAACTTTTTATGTAAAAAATTGTCTCTATACAGGTTTGTTTTATTTTAAATGATCTCATTTTGCGCATACGGTAATATATATTTACAATTAAAAAAATGAACAAATTCATCACAAGTGATACAATCACATGTCCAAAAAGTAAAATATCTTTCCTTTGACAATCTGTTCTAGAGTGAAATTTCCTTCGTGTTTACACGTAACACGAGAGAACTGTCATAGTGCTTTTGCATTATGTCTCTGACCACCTGTTTGTCACGAGAAACAAAAAGAAATCATATTTAGAGAAACTTTATATAAGTTAAGGGGAAAAAATCGTCCATCAAAAGCTATAATTTCTCCTTTTTATATATAGACTTTTGAAAAAGTGTATACTAATAACAAGATCTCTTTTATTCTCTTAGGATATATTAAAACTCTCATGTGTATGTAGAGGCTTTAAAATTTTACTTAAACTATCTTCTTTATATATTTTTCAGCCAAAAACAAGATGATCTCAACATTCCTTTGATCAACTATTAACTGTGCTATTTGTAGCACACTTTTAAATGTAATTTATACACACGTACACACACACACACACACATACACACAGAGGAAGAAAAAGAGATCCACATGATATGTAGAACACACAAGCACAGTATTCTAAAATGCGCTTTCAGATGGCAGGTGAGACTTTAACTTTGTTGTCAAGAGATTGAAAAAGTATATAAAGACCTTCTTTATTTTCTGAAATTTTAATATAACGAAATATATTATCACTAGGCCCATCCCGCAAGATCATAAGAATAAAATATAATATTAAGTAATGACTAATGGAGAGCTTATATACATATATAAATTATACATACATAGGCCCTAAAACGCATTTCATGAAAAAAAAAACAAAAATTATTTACTCCAAATTTTTGTAATCATTGATAAGAGGATAAGTAAGGATGAAGAAAAATTAATTAATTTATTATAGCGCGCCATAAGTAAATTATATATACTACGTAGTTGAAATCATTGATTTACTTAAGAAAGTAGAAGAAATAAAGAATTTGAAAAATAATTTTATATTCTTGTATTATTTTCCCAGAATTCCTGATAAACTAACACTCACAGAAAAAAACATATATGTTGTCAATTAAATACTCAACAAGTTGTTTGATTTATTAATAGGCATTATATAACATATTAAAGCGTGTTCACAATGACGTTAACAATGTTAATAATCTATAGTTCCAATCTTTATTTTTCTCGCAGTTTTATGTATATATATTTTAACTATATTTTTATTACAGATACTTCAAAAAAATACAATATGTCAGATATTTCTCATATTTATAGGAATAGTATAAGTATGTAATAAAAATATCGTTTCGCAAGTGTTCGATTCCACATGTAATTTCGTTAATTCAACTTGAATATCTTTCTTCTTGTTATTAAATAAGTTGTTTTTGTAATCACAGTTTACCTTTTCTAATGCAGAATATATACTACTACTTGAAAAAATAAGACAACTTCCGCGAATAATTAGATACAGTTAAACAGTAGAGCAATTTTGTAAAGAAAAACCACAATCGAATATTTAGCAATCATATAAAACACATATGACAATACTTATAAAAACAAAAATATACATATGTGGATACGTAAAAAAATTAATATATACTTCACGTTTTATTTTTGATAATAAGAAAATTTAAATTTGCTCTTCTGTATATGTAGAACTAATAGAGACACAGTGCATCAACTTTTATTATAGAATTATATATTCTTTGTTTCTTACTTTCTGGCACAAACGTTAATGTATAGTTTTATATATTTGTACAAAAATAAATAGCAGCATTTAAGCGGATTAAAGACAGAATCTCACATTATCCGTACACAGAGTTTGATCCTTCCATTATCCAAATATAATAACGTCTTCTTCTTTATGCCATAAAGTTCCTACATATAAGTTTCTAATATATTGTGTTATATGTATATATAATAATATCTAAATATATATCGATATCTCTAAATCGTAAATTTCTTAATATATGAAAATTTTGTCTAAAACAGTGACTGTGTGTTTGTTTACATAGAAGTAGATTACAACGAGGAGTTGGAGCACGAGAAAACTAGATTGCAAAAAATATTTTTCTATTCTAAGCATAAGAATATACGCGTATTATTATTTGGTGTTCTATGCAATCGTCGGCATATCTCTTATTATATAAACTATAATCTAAATTTAATTGGATTATACAAGCCGTCGCTACCTAGTTGTACGAAAAAAATATCAATATGTAAAAGATGCACAATATATAACATCAGATATGTTTACGTAAAATAAGTTATTCACTTCGAACTATCCGGCTTCACTTCTTATGGGATTTTATTTAACAGATCTCGTCATATATATATATATATATATATATATATATATAGCTAACATGGCTATAGCTACAAATCTTATATCTCCTGAAGATATTCATATGAGAAAACTAGAGAACATAAAAATAAAAGGCCTTTGTACGTACAATAATCAAATAGCATATGCTAAACCGATTAAAAATATACAAACTAATATAAAACGCTTTACAAAATTCATATTTTTTATTCTTCAGGACGCATTCCGAGAGTTGGTTTTTTCTTCTATAATGTACTAAGCTTTTTTTAATCAATTTAATGGCACTTGCTCTAAAGCTCACGTAATACATGTACACACAAAATATATTAAAAAAGGTACAAATAACTATTTAGATCTTTTTTCTTAAAGGAAACACTATTAATACTCAATTATTACCTTTTTTAAGACATCTTGAATGTACAAACATATAATGTAATGCCTTTGTATATCGTTATTGTTAATTCTCTTTGGCTTAAAACATTCTATAAGTTTTCGACCAGATTTATCTCTAAAAGTTCAATTAATATTTATATTTTTGCAATATATATTATAATATAGTATCTATTTAAAAAACTTATACGTTTCTCACTCTCTTACAACATTTTGTTAAACTAAGTTTTTATATGTATTTTTGATAACTTTTTAACTGATAAAAACTAGTAACAGAACTAGTAGCAGAACATAAAAATTGATGAAGAATTTGTAAAATGCTATACTGCAGTTACAATTTTTTCACGAAAATAAAAATAATAGAAGATTAAAATATATATTTGGAAATATAGTCATAATTTGAGATATATTTATTTACTAAGCATTTAAACTTATAAATCTACGTTTAAATAATCTTCTAATGTCACGTAACGCATTTTGTACCCTTCTCTTTCATCTTCTAATTAATCTGATTTAATATCAAATTTCTATCATTAGTTTTATTGATCTTAACACATCCATACTTATGGTTATAAATTCTGTACAACAAATGCTCTGTCTTATTAAAATATGTTAGTTATTATTTCCTCTTCAATAAGTCTTTTATCTTGTACATAAGCAATAATTAATATTATACACAGAACGTAAACATAAATAACAACAGCCGCAATTAAATTAATAAACGACTGAAAAAAAATTTTTATAACTAAAGTTTAAATGTGTGTGCACTTTTTAATATAGATTAATTATGATTATGTAAGTCTTTCTTTTCAACTAAAACCAGAAAAAAACAACGATCATATTCTTCTCAAATCATGACTATACTTCTTCAGAGATTTTCCATAGACTATACAGACTAGACTCTAGTACTTGTTCTAATAGTATAAGTCTATATTTATTTTTGTTCTAAACTCTAAAAAAATGTAGTTCATCAATAACAAAGATTTTGATGCTATTAAAAATAGAATTGATGGCGTAGTTTTATGATAGAGGCCAAAATTATCAAATTTGTGTAAGCATTTTATAAATTTGTTGTATAAAAACTGATAATAAAATATTTCCGCGGTTTTTTTTCAATTGATATTTTTCGCAAATCTAAAAATAATTTTTTAAAACAAATGCCTTTCACTGCAATATAAAAATATTTATCTTTATCAAATATATTTTATTCAATAAACTATAAAAAAACACTAGTAAAATGAATATATTCGTTTTGTTTGTATAAGTACATAGAGCCATTTTTCACAGGCACGCAGTAAATATTGTGTATCATATATATATATATATATATATACATACATATTATATACACATATATATATACACAAAAAATATTCTTAAAAAAATGAACTTCTTATCTGTTTAGCACGCCAATCATTTCATGAAGTTATTCATTTAGCTAATAATATGTTCAGTTTTACACAAACTAATTAACTAATTAGATAAAATATCAAGAAATTTTTTCTTTAATATTTGTTACTATTATATCAATTCCACATAAGAAAGAAAACATAAGTAGTTAATTAATTCAAAAAAAGAACCGAAAATTGTTAAACATCTGTAGTAAATAAATAATGCAGATTACTATTATAGAAAAGGCACGATGTAGAAAAATTGTTATGTCACTCGGTGAATTATAAAAATATACCCTGTTTTTGGTGAATTGGAGAAGCGATACTAAATTCGATATGCTAGTAATTCATATACATATAAAGCCAATAGATTGTATAAACTTAATCTTAATTAGTGCCGAAATTTGTGTAAGTAAAACTTGTATACGTTCTTAAAAAACTTAAATTTGACACGGCGTTATGAGCAAACTACCGTATCTCTTGATTTGGCATTTACAAGATCGATGATTTCTTAAAAATTGTGTTCTCACAAAATAAATTATCGATAAAACTCTATGTTTAAGATATGTGACTTTAGATTTTAGACTGATATTATCAAGATCGTGTATAACTTTATATAGTTCAAATAAAAGCTGTTATAATGATCGTGTATAAAACTGCTATATGTTACACATATTGCAATGAAGAAAAATTAAAGAGTTGCATAATATAAAACTAAAATTTTCTACACTTATGTATTCAATCATAAGAGAAATAAATACATGAAAAAATCTTAAAGACGTTAAATAGTAAATTAATTTACTGTTTTTCTAATATTAACAAAAAGAATATATCTGCTTACGAAAATATTGTTGTTTAGTATGACCAGTAAATCTAATGAAAAAGTGGTAAAAACGATGCAATGCATGTAACAATATACATTTCATAAGTTTTCTTCATTAATAACAAGCGAACAAAGATATATCTTCTCTACTTTTCGGTGTTTCTTCCGTGTTATCTACCTGTGGCGTTTACGAATGTAATAGCATCCTACATAATTTATCGACCTCCTCATAGCTCGAACTAAGTCTATTTAACTGTCTGTCGCCAGTGGAACCTCGAGAGTCATCACAATTCCGAATGTCAAATCTCAATCGCGTTTCCATATGTACTGGGCTAGATGCTCTGGTTGCGGGCGCCG
Source organism: Pseudomyrmex flavicornis (assembly GCA_014825475.1). Taxonomy (NCBI): domain Eukaryota; kingdom Metazoa; phylum Arthropoda; class Insecta; order Hymenoptera; family Formicidae; genus Pseudomyrmex; species Pseudomyrmex flavicornis. The sequence goes on along the minus strand of QVNW01000678.1, from coordinate 59,634 downwards.
TCCTGCTACGAGGTCCGATGTTTCTAAGGGGAATTTTGCTAAGACCCTGATTATGATTTACATCCAATGTCGAAAAGTATCCTTTTATTGCCCGACGTACAGTTGTGTGATCTTCTAGACTGTGACGTTTCACATTTTGCTTCATGTCTTTAGAGTCGGGAAGCTTCATACTAAAATTCATGGAATGACGTTTGGTTCGATCCAACGTGCACTTGGTACTAGTGAGCTTCAATTTGTCTTTATCGAATATCAAAGAATTTCTTTTTATTTTATCATCTAAAGATCTGTCTTGTCCGGCGTCCCACCCGAATCTAGTTCTCCCATGCGGCGCGGAATATCTTTTAGTTCTCGCATCAGTCTTCAATAATCGTTGGTCATTCAGATTTTCTTTTAGCATGTTAAAATGTCGCAAGCCTTCTTCGTAATCCAACGACGTGCTTCTTGACGACTCGTTCTCACTTCTACGCCTCACGCAATCCTCGTATTCAACAGAAGAATATCTTTTAAACTTTCCCTTATCGAAACTCATGCTGCTTCTAGGCCGACTTCGAGGCCGAACCGTGGGGTTTGGTCGTCTTCTTGCGGCGATAAAGTCTTGCAGGTGCGGGATCTTAGAGGGGGTTTGGGAAGCAGAGAATTGCGTCGGTATTCTGATACCAGCGTCGACTAGAAATTCGTCGTCGGACTGCATCACAGGCATTTCTGGCATGGAACTAAAAGTCCAACAAGAGTTATAGTGAGCTGCGCTTGTTAATGCCCTCAGAGCGGCAAAATTCGGCGCTCTGTCCTTACTAGTGTTAGCAAGCAATTCACGCGAGTGATCTCGTGTTAGTAAGGAGTGCGGTTCTTGCTTGTTGTCTTTTACGAATGATAGGAGGAAAGAGTTGGCAAGAGCTGAAGAGTTATATTCATTTGCTTGGGTCGGAAGCTTTCTAAGCTTCGTATAATCGTCATCGACGTTGTGATACGACTGATATTGGAAAGCCTCGTTTTTCTGTTCTTGTTCGCATACATCTGGCAATGTCAGAAGAGCCTGGAATACTGCTAATTTCGAGCAGTTACATTGTGATTGTTGCGCGACATAATCATTATATGATCCATTCTCAAAGTTAAGATGCGACGTGTTAGTATGCGAGTTGAAAGACTCTACTCTTTCCCAAGAATGTGTTAGTGGAATTCTGTTAGACAAAGTGGACATATAATTTACAATTTCAATTAAAGTTAATAGGAGAATGATAACGTTAAATTATAGGAATATTACATTTTAGTTATACATCATTTATTAAGTTATTATCAAATCTTTAATTTCAGCATATATAAAACTCAATTTATCTTTGTACATTTATAGTTTTCTTTATTGTTTTTAAAGTATATTTTTTTTAAATTTTCTTACCTGGTTTTCAATGTTTCGGTCGATTGATTTCGCGGGAATACAACTCCATCTGCAAAATATTATTTTATTTAAAACACGAGTAACGAATATTTATCAATTAGTAACTTTTTATAACTTCTCGTTTTATTCGATTAACCGTTAGAGTTATACTAGAGAAAATTTGTTTAACTAATTCCTGTACTTAATGAGTGTGAGAGACAAATTAAAAAGATCTGTACTTTAAAAAATGGCTTGGTGTGCAACACAGACGACAGGATTACTTGGGCACAAATTTCCGCTTCTCAACTTCTGTTATTATTAAAAAATTATTTTAAAGTGCTTACATTTCGTTAATAAACGTTTTGTTTCGTACGGCTGTTCGTTATTTTCCACTGAATGCTCACCTTTTGACTTTGATCTGAAACACAAGTTGCATTATCTTTTTTTTTAATGACAAATATAATTTTGTACGCACACAATAATGATTTACGTAAAGCAAGCACATATTTATGCTATTCTATTGTTATCTAATAATAAATTGTTATATGTTATTCACAAGTCAAACTTACAATCCTTTTGTACTGCTGTCACCTCGTGTCCACCCTGAAAACAAAAACACATTGTTCAATTCTTTGGCAAGCCTTTAGTTTTCTTAATGATATAATTTTCATTGTACAAATTTAAAAATACCTTTTTTTACTGAATATCCAGTTGCTAACTTATCCGCACTTATGCCTGCCAATTTCTTTTCTTCTTCCAATTTTCTCGCATCTTCTATGTCTTGTTTGGTGAGCTTTGTTGTTATCTGTTTAAAGTATCGTATTTAAAAAAATAGATTTTCTCATGTCTTTATATCTTTCATATAAAGTATGTAAAATTACTTACACTTTGACCTTCATACTTGACATCCATTTCCTCTAACTTCTGCTTGACATTTTTGAGAATGAACAGTACATCTCTATCCTTCTCATTGGTAACCAAGTGTCTCACAACCGATTCTAATGACGTTAGCAATTTCTTATCAGTTGGTATCCACAACTGACTTTTCAACTGAGGCAGTAAAGATACCACTTTCATTCTGATATTAGCTATCGGATCTTCGGCCAGATTCAATAAAACGTTGAAAAAATGTTCTTTAAAATATACAGAAGAAAAGATTTCCAATGCCTCAACCATTATACGAACAAACATCATTCTCACATAACAATCAGGACTATTGGCTACATTTGTGATAATCCTATTACGCAATTCTGCTCTTTGTATAGGTTTTGCGTTATATCGTAGAAGGATAAGAAAAAGTGTTCCTGCAGCAAGACGCACTGGTATCGGTCGCTAAAAAACGTGTAGAGAAATAAAAATTATAAGTTAAAATTATTGAAAATTGAGCAAACTTCTGTGAACTCTTTTACATGAGGGAAGGCTATAATAAACTTACCGCGTGCAAAATTCTGGAAAAAGCCATCGGAACAAAATATGTGTATATGAAGTCACTGGAAAAACATTTGGGTAAAATCTCTAGCTGCGCGTGCATTAGAGATGCCAATCTCCAATTATGCGTGTTAGCTATTTCAGCTTCACATTTTAATAAAGCTTTACTAATTTCGGCTGAGATAACATAATCCTATAATAAACAATGAGATATTTTAAGACAAAATAAATTATTTTGAATTTTACGAACTATATATGTGATATAAAAAAAACATTTTATTACTGATTTATCTGGTCCAATAATTTGGGTCTCAACTAAACATTCTAGTGTTAATCCTATATTGGGAATTAGACCTTGGAGCACTTCTTCAGAATCATCTTTCAACAAGTTAATTAAAGTTTGTTTTATTCGTACGCACTTCGGTCCTAAAACCTTCGCTATCTACGAAAAGTATACATTGTTTTATAATATACACATACACACATACATATTGTTATGTTATTATTATAACTTGGCAAGTGCATGTTGATCTTACCTCGTGAATTCCATATGCAACGGTCTTCCGTACCATGTAAAAATGATCACTTCCCAATGCGTCAAGTGTTGTAAGTAAAGTATCTATGTCTTCTGGAGAAACAAAAGCAAACATTGCAGGTAAATTAAATGCACAATGTTTTCTGCAATCAATATTTTTTTCATCTTGTGTAGAACTGCTGCTGATCTGTAACGTTAGAAAAGAATTAATACAATAATATTGCATCAAGTATTTATGTGAACTTGGCACTCGCGGCTTGTTCTTTGTAAATAATTTTCTGTTTCAATTATAAACAATACTCACAAATGTAAACTGTGGCTTCTCTTTCTTCAAGGATGGCACTCCCATTTGTGCAAGTTGTTGAAAATACTTCAAGAACCATGTTTTCTCTGAGAGCGTTAAGCATTCTAAAAAGTTATATTTAATGGTTTTACTTAAGTGCAATACTATTAACTGTTGTCACATAAATTACATATGTGTGAAAAATGATCTCTTACTTTGTAGGCCAAGCATAAGTTTTCCAAACTCCTGAGCTATTATACATATCACATTGTCATCCGATTTAGCTGCAGTTTCGCACAGTTTTTTAACAAGTGGTGCTATTATAGTTTTTATTGTATCTGTGGATACAATATTAATATTTCAATTCACAATTTTATATATATAATATATATATTTGAAACAATGTTTAAAACTGCTTCCTGAATAAAACTCACCTTCCTGAAGATGAGGTAGTAAATACACTATTGTCTGTACAGAGACATATCTTACGTTATTCTCTTCATCACTTGCTAATTCTACGAGAGATGGTAGTAAAACAGATTTTATAGATTCAGCACCAAGGCCTTCAGCAACGAAACGCAGTTGTAGGCAGATACTAGCTCGCACTTCACTACTTACATCTTGACAAAGGGAGTATACTGTTGGTAGAACTTCTTTCTGTATCCTAACAAAAATTTTTAATAACAGTAAACTCTAAAAAAGAGGATAAATTTAAAATAAACTATTTTATAAAGGTGTGCATTTTAATTATTAAGACAAAGTCTTAAAAGATATGTGTGTGTATATACATGTATATATATTTAAATATATACACTTACATGGCAGCATCGAATCGTGTACAAATCTTGCCCAACAACCTACTGCATATTATTCTAGAGTAGATAGGCTGTGACAATTGTCCTTTACTTATAGTCAGTGGAAGAATCTGCATGAAAATATTTTTGTTTGTTATTAATAAAGTTGCATAACTACTTAATATCTTAATTCAATGTCTATATTTTTTATTTTATTTCCTTGTATATCATCCTTACCTGTGTTCTTATGACATCTACCGGCAGTAACTCTATCACATCCAGCAAGGTCTCCAACCATGCATGACAGATAACTTTAACATTGACACACATATAATGAAAGTTAAAGATTAACACAGATAACAGGAACATGTCTAATTGTCTATACAGCATTGTATTCTAAAGTAACAATATTTACCTGGGTCATGGCTTCCTAGTGAATTTAATATACTTTGAAGGAATGTCTGACTAAAAACATTATGGCTGACAAGCTTCTGCTCTAAAATTGTTTTAAATGTAGATGATGCTGCTATGTGAAATTCTGTAGATGCAGTAGCCAGAGATTGCTGCATCTTAGGTACCACTCGAGACATACATGATTGCGTGTCTGTAGCTAAAAGACTTGGTAGATTTTGTATAACACTAAGTTTCTGAATTTCATCTCCCTTTCTGAAAAACAAAACATGTCACATGTTATACTTAAGAAATATAAAAAAAAGTTAACATAACTGATCTGTTCTGAGATCACGATGATATTTCATTCTTTTTATATGTGCGCAAACAATCACTTGTAAAGATGCAATGCTAATATCTTTAATATATAGTTTAATAGCTTGTAATTTAGTAGAAGATACAGTATAAGCTAACCTAATATCTCAAGATTCTTTAACGATCTTGGCCAATGCATTATGCATACTTGTATGGGAATGTGATTTTAAAGAACTATAATTAGCACGTTTACTATGACAGCTTAGAACAGTGCGCTCCTTGAACGATAGCGAGTTATTTTTAGAAACGCGTGCAAGACATGTGGGGATTGTAATAAGGGTAACAAACTGAATTCTCTCGCGAGAATAAAAATGTGATCAATTGTTGTGCAACAACAATGTTCACGACGACAAAATCACGTTGTATTACACACACGCACTCTCGACTACTCACGGATCGGATGTGAACTCGTACGGGGCTTCATCTCCCTCTTGTAACATTTTTCAGGTGCATCTTATTCATTGATACCTCAGTCAGCAAATGAGCGGCACGATCGTCGTTGCTATAATCCGTGCTGTTTTCCCTACATAGATGTCATCTGCGCTCCCATATCGCAGGGGATGACACACGCGAAAACACGAATGACAACCACTCGAGTAAATTCCAATTTTGCACGCGATCGATTGTATTTTAATTCGCTGTCGTACGTGCGAGCACGACCGAATCACGCCGACCCGACACGACCGTGCGCAAGTTAAGACTCACATACGGGGTGGTGAAAAGATATACATGACGCATCCTGCGGCACGCCGCGAGGCATAAGAGGGAACGCCGAGGAGAGGATGCTGTTGCGTAATTCATGCGCGAGAAAGATGATCTAACTAACGTGATCGCGTCATCGCGCAATCCTATGCGTCGAGATTCGACGTATTGAGAAAAAAAATTTACACATCGATTCTTCATCAGACAGAGAATCTTCTCAAATGTTTTTGTATACTTACATAAGAATGTAAAGCGCTCTGTCTATGGGTTTCCTTTCTAAGTTAGCGTCCAAAGTATGCTTTCGCAGTTGTTCTTCATTCTACAAGCAATAAGTATTTAAAACAAAAATATACTGCGAAAGTAACATAATGTATGCGTGTGCAAATACTTGTTACATATTTCTGGCAAAAATAATATTAAATATACTATGTGTACAGAGGAGTGCACCATTTCGTGTCGCGTCAGGAGAAATTTTTCTCAGAAAATTCTTCTCCGGTTGACCCTACTAATGTGTACAGTTTTCCTTTAGTTTTCGGCTCGAAGGAAAACGGCGTGCAGTAGTAGGGGTAGCCGAAAGAGAAATTTTCTCCCGAGAAGTACTTCTTCTGACGCGGTACGATGTGGTGCACTCCTCTGTAGTTTTAATAAAAATTGCACATGTACAGAAAGGAAAATAAGTACTGATGTAATAACATAAACATTACATATACCTTCATTGCCTCTGGCAATGGTTTATCCAATTGAATATTCATGAACTCCTCAAGATCCATAATTCTACGTTTATGCGATTAGTCTTACCTGTAATTTTATTTTACATTAATCTTTATTGAAATTCTTTATGACAGAACGCAAATCACATTTTAACATTACGTCAAACAAATGTCTCAAGAGAAAGAAACTTTCCTTATTAATATGTATCAACACGTGTGTTTTACTTGCTTCGTATTTACTTGAGTTTCCTCAAAATCGCATTGTCAAATGCTCTCGTTTCCGAGATGCTCGAAAAACAGAAGTTGCCAGAAAAAATATGATTCGATTATTCATAGCGGAAGAAGATTCGCGATAAAAGAGGAGAAGAACGAACAAATTTTAAAATATTTAAATTTGACAGCTAACTTTAAATTATTGAATTCAGGTCTGGTAACAACATTTTGTTGAGACTTCTTAGAGCCATCGATGACGCCACGATTACCAACCGAAATTGACCAATCGAGTTATCGAGTTGATCATTGCGATTAGTTAATTGTATCGAGTTGGGTAAAGTTAATTCGAGATAATAAAACTGACACTAGCTTTCGTTGCAATAATCTTCCGAATTTTTCAGCAATTTTTGAGCATTTCAGAGAGCCAAAATATTATTGGTCGATTTGGAGAAGTGTTTCGCACGAAGACATTCGCTCGCGCGCGCAAAACACATGCGCGAATGCGAGCGGAATAACCGCAACGAAGGCTCGAGAGAGATGGCGAGAGATTAACGTTAAAATGGTGTACACAGCGGTACGGTGAAGGAAGGACGAGGATAAACTGCTTCCTGGTACCGTCAAACGTCGTCGTCGATGCAGCGGCGCTGATGCTGATAACTGTCGTTCAACGCGAATGCATACAATTCGGATGTTGTGGAGTTTATTGATGCTGACTTCGGCTCAGGAGAAGTGTTGATTGTGCGGTCGCCGCTTTGACGAGAAATTTTAGATGTTTGGCGACGGGACGGGAGAGTGTTGTTGCGCGTCGGAGACGGGAAGGTACACTCGACAGGATTACGCGGCAAGATATACAGAAAAGCACATGTAATGGACGAGCAAAGAGGCAGTATCAGCCGTATCGGCGATATAAATAGTGCGGAGGCGACCAAGAGTAAGTGTGCAAAAATCTATCCGGAATTAAATCATCCGCAACAATATCCTCATAAATGACGAGGATAAACTGTCGCGGACGGCGGTTCTGTTGGCGTTCGTCGGACGCCGACAAAGCGTGTGTCCGAGCGATTTTTGAAAATTCTTTGAAGTTCGCATATTTGCGTTTACAAGCACGTGCTGTGTAAACGGTACAGGCAGGTACAAACAGGTACAATAAACTCAACGGAAAAAACGACCGTTTTTCGTCTTTACCTTCGAATCTTTGTCATTTCCTTCCAAGGGTAAACGTCCGAAACACGAAGCTCCAAAAGTGATCAATTATTTTAGAAACTCGCACATCTCACGTGTTTTCAGCTGTGCGGATTTTTTTTTTTTTTTTTTTTTTTTTTTTTTTTTTTTTTTTTTTTTTTTTTTTATACTCGCAATTGATTATTTAAACTACTCGCGAGTATCTATTGAAATTGTTACACACAGCGTTGTGTCAAAGACTAGTAATAAGCATAATATATACGGTCTTATATAATATATGCATTGTAATGTAATTTTGTTATTTAAGTAAAACTATACTCTTCTAATTTTGTCTCATTGTAATATGTATGACAGACTGATTTTTATTTGTATTAATCAATAAGATAATAATTTATTGTCGCATCGTATAATTGCGAGGGACAGGAGAGGAGCAAGAGGACTGCTCATTATCAGCAAAGAAACGTACTTGAGAAACACTGTTTTGTCAGGAAAACAGTAAATTACTGTGTTCATTGCTGCACACACGAGAGAATTATCTTTTCATGCTCATTCCGGTATAATTTTTTAAACCGCCAATATATACGTGCATACCCTATGATTTGTAAGAGAGACTTCGAGCTATGTTTTTCTCACAAACCGTGTTCTTTTTCCACGTCAGTAAGTGACCAAAAAAAATAAGCAATGGGAGCATTGCACGGGTGTATTTACTTTCGGAGATCGCGCGCCGCAATTTTCTCGTATTTTGTCCCACGAGATGTTTCAACGACTCGTCACACTAATCGGTATATAACGATATCCTTCGCTCTATTTTTATTAGACGCCGATCCTTATTGGCGCGCGTTCCGAAGAAAAGAGAAAAAAAAACAAAAAAGAAAGACTTGTGCGTTTTTTTTTTTTTCGGTTTCTCATATAAACGGCTTTGACTTCTTCAAAATTACGTCAGAGACAAACAGATGTTCCGTTAACGAAATATATCCTTAAATGAGACTCTTTTACGATTGACAATGATCTCTCGCTCTATATTCGTTCAGTTTTTGCTTCTCTGTTCTGTTTTGTTCCTCCTTTCCCGTTTATCTCCGCATATCGTCTCTCTTTCTCTGTTTCTCTCTGTGTCTTTCACTTTCGTTTTTAATTATTTCGCGCAGAGCACGTGAATCGCGCGTATCAGATGTACACACACCCACACACGCACACATACAAGACTTCCCGTTTGCCTATGATACGAGATAGAGGCTATATACTTTGTATAACGTTTTAAACTTTACAGAACACCAACACGACTAAAAATAGCATTCACTGACAAATCTTTCTTCCACTGGCTGGTGAAAACTTGCAATTAGTTTTTTTTTTTATTTTTTTTTATTTGAGATAACAGCAACGTTTTGCACTTGTTGATTAAATATGTATTTATCTGCTATCTAATCCATATTTGTATTGCCAAGTGTTCATTATTTCATCAAAGAATGATGTGTGCACATAAATAGTAATTACGTACACAGAACAGATAATTTTCCTTTTCTACATTGCTTATGTTATGTAATAATGTATATAAAAAGAGTAAAACTATATTTAAAGACATTATGAAAAGTATTTATAATAACACAAAAAACAAATTGATAAATATGTGTTATTATTTTTCTTAATATAGCCCTAATTATACCAAGAAAGAAAAGGATATGCTTAGTAGGAGATGCTAACCAAGATCCTTCACTGAGTGCTGCTGCTCAACACTTTAAAGTACCAGTAATTACTTCTGAGACTGGCACAGAATATGTCGAGGATACTTCTTACAATACTTACTTCGTGCTCAAACAATTTGAAGGACCTGAATATGACGCGTTATGCAAAAGCGCTCATAGGTATAAACAGCAATGTAGTTTTTACAATAAATTATATGATAAATTAAGTGTGCAACAGAGACATATTTATAATTTTGAAAAACTGCTTTACAACTATATTAGCATATGTTTGTTTTATAACTGATTTATAATAATGGTTTCTCTGTGTTAATAGAATCCTGGGACCTACAGCTTTGCTGCAACTGGCAGAAAAGAAAGAATCTCTGCCCAGTCTGAAAAGACCGATGTATACACAAGCCATGGTAGGCACAGTAGTGGTGTTCAGCGGTTTTCGAACTAAAGAGGATGAATTGGTTAGTTTATTATTTACATTTATGCAGTTTTCTGTTCTTTCTTCCTAGATAAAATATTCTGTAAATATTCTTTCATAACATCATATTTTCTAACAGCGAAAGTTAGCAGCTATGGTTCTCAATATGGGTGGTAGCATCCGGAAGGAAATGGGAACTAAAATAACACATCTTATTGCAAACCATTGTGGTGGAGAAAAGTACAGATATGCTGACACATTCAGTTTACCCATCATGTCAGCAGACTGGGTGGTAGCTTTGTGGAATGCCAGAGATGATGTTTACAGTTACGCGTTTGATGAGGAATTGGTAAAGAATTTCTAAATATTAGGAAATAAAATTCCAAGTTTTTCAACATTTGTGTTTGACTTCGCATACAGTAATTAGCACACTTAAATACAACAATATAACAGTACTGCTATGAGAGTATTAAGATTTTTGTGAAATATCTTTCGAATATAATTATTTTAGTGCTAATAATAATATCTATAGTTGTTAGAGTGCCATAATCTTAAGATCTTGTTATTAAAAAAATTAATTCTTATTACAGATAGCAACATATAAGCTGAAACCGTTTTATGAAACAAAAATATGCTTTTTTGGTTTTCCCGAAGAAGAGAAAAGACATATGTACGAGGTTCTGGAACAACAAGGTGGTGAACCGGCTGAGATTGACGATCCAAATTGTACACACGTAGTAAGAAAACAAAACTATATATAGATATAAAATTTTGATAATATTTAAAATTAAATTCTATATATATAAGTATACACACAACACGCATATACATAAATGATGCACATGATATAGGTGGTAGACGTACCTGATCCTTGCTACAGGAAATGCAACAACGCGAGATTATCATATCTTAAGAATTCACACAAACGAAATCCACTTTCCTCAATGGACTTTAAATCAATTCTCTCTTATCTTCGTAATCCTTGTTTAGACGCAGTTTGTAACACAACAAACGTTGATAATCGTAATAATAATAATGACGTTGCAAACATCGATAGCATGCATTTTGCAAAATCTCAGGATAACTTCTCTTTGTCGAAAGATATTTTATCAACTTCGCTTGATTTAGAACACAATACTTACAGCGATCTGATTTCTAATAACGTCAGCAAAGATTCTGCTGTTGGTGGTATGGACGACAATTATTGCGATTTACAAACTTCAGTTATTAAATCTGGCCACATATTTCATCACTTTGCAGAGCAAAGTGATTCCGGTTTAGACCTAACCAAATCGTCTAATTTATCTGCGTTTTCCACGTTCGGTAAATGTTCGATCCCGACGACATCAACAATGATCAGCAACAAAAACGTTAAATTCCACATTTCCGACAGTTCTTTATTTGATAACGAATATTCTCAATATGATATCGCATCACATTTTTCGATAATAACGGATGATTTAAAACCGTCTGTATCTTCTGAAAAGAATAATCTTCACGACGTTTGTACGTCATCAATAAATAATAAGTCCGTATCTCTGAAATATCGCAAAAATGTTCATTACATACAGAATAACACATCAAAGAATAAGATAATTCCAAAGCGATATATAAAATGGAAAAAAGCTAATTCTTGCACATCTGTTCATAAAATGGCGAAACTTGAAAAATGTAAATTCCTGAAAGTGCGCTCGTTTCCAAATATACGGAAACATCGTGAGGAGCAATATAGCGATGTAATTTTGCACAATGCATCACGCGGAGAAAGGCTAAAACACTCGTCTGAGTCGCACATATCTAATTTCTCGGAAGATCCTTCCCGTCCGATACTGTCCGATAATGAGCAAGACATTTTCATTAATTCATACTGCTCGCCTGCCAAAAACACTCTCTTTAAGAAAAAGTGTACATTCCTGTCCAAGTCTTTCCCCGCACTATCTACACAAACTGCAACCGCTAAACACGAATTAAAAAGCACTTTCATATCTAATGGAAAAACTTACAATTTGCCATTTATATCACACAACACGAAGACTCTTCACGAAGATTTAAAGGTTCAAGAAGATAAATCGTTATCCACGGTACTTTACGCTAATTTCTTTCTCACATTGTTTATAAAATGTTAAAAAAGGTGTATGGGATAATATTATACGCATAGGAAATTTTTTTACTGGATTTGTTTAATCTGTATCGTCAATCTTACTGTTTACTGTTTCGTTATACATAAAATACCTTTGTGCAAAGCGAAGTAGATAGAGATAACTCTCTATTTCAAAATTTAATAAGATGAGATGATCTCTGAAATGTACGAAAGTTGGAACTTCTGTAAACATGTTTATCCCAGTATCTGCCTACACCTAATTGTGATTACCATCAGAAATGCTAATAGGCACAATACCACATATGCATGTACATCCTCATATACAATCCAATTTTTATTACTCTGATCGTAAACGATGTTTATTTTTAGCAAAAAACTTGGTTTTGTTTATATATCTTGTATTTGTTTAAGGACAGTCTCACTTAAAAAGTTTTCTAACATAAAGTTTAGCAAAAAAATCATAAGCACTTTGGTTATGTGTTTTGCTAAATTTGCGATCAATGTGACATAATGGCGTATCGATTTCTAAGATTGTCACCTTTATGTTGTTTAATTCTCTGAAAAATTATTGTTGTACTTTGTTATTTTGAAATTTTAAATGTGTTATGTTACAGTATAATATTGTATCTAGTAACTTCTTTCACTTGTAACTTCTGTCTTGTGTTGTCTATTACGATCTGGTAAAATAACGATAAAAATCTAATAGTAAAATTGTTAATGTCACAGGTTGTTGATGAGTCCAATGTAAGTGTAATACCACATTTGGTATCAAAATCGGCTCTCATTGTTAAAACTGGATGGTTCTGGACGTCGGTTCAGAATGCGGCCAGATGTGATGAAAACGAATATTTGTTCGAACATGTAAGTTAATAATAATGTATATAATAGTAATACATGCAATATCTTTCTACATATTAAAAAATTTTATGTATTAAATTTCAGTATTTAGAAACAGTTCTGTCTCCTACTGCATCTGGTAGGCGAGACAGTCAACAGAGTATGACGTTGCCGAACCATCCCTATTTGAGCAAGCCATTATCTAATTTATTACAGTACGGAGCAAATTCACCAGCAAACGTCAGTGGAAGCTTCTTAGATAATACAGCAAGTCCAGAGAAACAACTTCAGGATGGTATGCATCTAATCATACTTTAATATTTATGTCTTTTTTGCACAATTTTAATACATTAATAAATCAATCGTAGTTTTATACATTGAGATTATAACAAAATTATTCATCGTTAACTATATTGGTTATTACAGACATAGAAGCTGTTGCTACAGATAGTAGTAAAGAACATTTATCGAAACGTCATAAAGTGTTTCTTGAACTAGTAGAAACTGAATCCAATTATGTGGGCATTCTCAATACAATTATGACGGTAAATATTTGTTGTACGTTAAGATCTATGTCCGCGATATTAGAAATAGGCATTTTTTTTATCACGAACAGCACTAGAGTTATCATAGTGCAAACTTTTCAGTTCGAGAAGTCGATCAGAGATATCAGACCGATTTCTAACATCGTCGACACAGAACTTTACATTCTAGAAAAACAGACTTGATTTAATATTTGTTTGTTGTATTTTACGTTTGCATTTTATGATTGTAGTTGTTTAAATTGCCGTTGGAAAATCTCATAGGAAAAAGTGGAAAAGAATTATTAAATAGCACAGAAGTAAAAATTATATTTGGTAACTTTCCTCCCATTTATGACGTTCATAAACAATTGTTAGAAGCACTGCATTATAGTGCCGCTAATTGGACAGAGGATATCAGCATCGGCAAAATATTTCTGAAATTTGAACCGGACTTGGTTAAAGCATATCCTCCGTATGTCAACTTCTTTGAAAATACGAAGCAAATGCTAGAAGAATGTGATCAAAATAAACCACGGTTCCATGCGTTTTTGAAAAATTGTCAGACGATACCTGAATGCGGCAGACAGAGTTTGAAAGAATTATTAATTAAACCAATACAACGATTACCTAGTATCAGCTTATTGCTAAACGGTAAGAAATAATTTCAATGCTTTAGTCTTGTCATTAAATAAACAAGTTTTGAGTTTTGCTAACAACTACCTTTCTAACTTTTTTTTTTCTAGACATCCTTAAGCATACCGAGAAAAATAATCCGGACTATAACGCTCTGGAAGCTTCTCTTAGCTGTATTAAAAAAGTTATGACATATATAAATGAAAATAAGAGAAAAACCGAACGCCAACTAGCAATATTCGATATTTTTAATGAAATTGACAATTGCCCGCCGCATTTAGTTTCTTCGCGTAGATCGTTTATTAGTAAATGTGATGTCATGGAAGTTACAGAGGGTCTTAGTGGACGAGGTGATCATTTAGTATTGTTTTTGTTTACGGATACTCTCGAAATATGCAAGAAAAGATCGAAGACGTTTAATTCGAAAAGTCCTAGTGCAAACTTACAGTCAATTAAACTAAATCAAGGAAAACCATATAAGCATGTTAAAATGCTATCGTTAACGAGTATAAGAAAAGTTGTGGACATACGTGAAACTGATGGTAAGACAAAAAATAGTTATTACACATGTATAAAAGTTCCTAAGTAAATTATGTGATTTACGATTAAATTATTTCTTCATCTTCCAGAATGCCAAAAAGTATTTGCACTTGTGGTGCGTAACACTCAAGAATTAAAAGAAAAATTATTATCATTTGTGATAATCGATGAAGAAATTAATAAAGCCCAGTATTTAGAAACTCTTTGTAAACAGATGGCTTTTGTCATCCGCATAGCTGACGCTGTACGTTTACTTCAGGATTAATTTTCATAAAGAGAATGTTTATTTATTGTTTATTTGTTGCGTTAATATCAATTCTTTTTGTTTTCAGGACACGCTACTGATTAGGTATGATTCGCGTCAGCTTGAAGTTAGTACAAGTGATGTAGCGTCGGGAACATTAAAGAAAACAATTAAGTGAGTATACAAATTGCGCTAGTTAGAGATAAGATAGGAAACGATAGGTTATAGTGACAGTTACATATAGAAGAATGATAATGTCGTATATTGAGGAATGTGTTTCTATAAACCTTGTTTTAGATGTTATACATTTGATAGTAAAATCATGTAACTCTGAGATAACGATTCTATTATCAAATGTACATTGATAACAAATAGAGATACTGTATTAGTTCGTAAAAGATATTTATTTTCCTAAATTATATTAGATATTTTTCTCAAAAATAACATTTGAAATATAAGCATTATTATATTTCAATCGCCTGATATACATATTTCTACAAAGCAGTATCAAAAAAGATTTATTATTGTAAATATTCTACACTATTTTGCATGATGTAAAAGAATAATGGGACACACCCGTTTGGTTGCAGGAGCCTATTTCATAATTTTTATCTGGAGTATATGGACCCGTATGTGTTCCTACTCAATAGCATGTGTGAAACCACGTTACATGTCCCACTACCGTCAGTTTTTGCACCAGGCTGATTATATTTTTTTACTTGCTTTTTGTCCTCGAATCCTACTCAGTGACGTAATTATTTTTTTAATGAGAAAAAAAGAAACAGTTCGAAGTGCGTAATAATGACGATTTCAAAAATAAGTTTCGATCTTGTGCGAGTGAAAGAAATAGTCTTTTTTATAAGTGTGTTTTCTTGAAAACCGAAAGACTTTGCAATTACGTTACTGAAAACCCTTGCTCTTATAA
This sequence comes from Pseudomyrmex flavicornis, assembly GCA_014825475.1. Classification (NCBI taxonomy): domain Eukaryota; kingdom Metazoa; phylum Arthropoda; class Insecta; order Hymenoptera; family Formicidae; genus Pseudomyrmex; species Pseudomyrmex flavicornis. The sequence continues at coordinate 43,737 of QVNW01000678.1, read as the reverse complement.
TTTAATTCGTGTTTTGATGAATAATTATGAATTATTCAATAATAATTACAGCCAGTTCTGATCAGTTCAAGCGTAACATAATCGTAAGCTTTTTTGTATTGCTCTCTTAAACTATTCCAATTTCTTTTAATAATTAAATGAGAATCATAGAATGTGTAAACATTTGCACGTTGTTTTATTCACATTCCAATTTTCATTCTAATTAATCGCGACACGAATAAATATCCTGCATTGTGACTTGATATATAACTTGATTGATTTTGTTTTAATTTCCTTTAAAGATTTCTCATTAAAAAACTTTACACTTGCTTGATTTTATTTATTTTTTTTTTTTAAGATAAATATTTAAATTTGAGAAAATACTACACATACACGCGCACGCGCGCGCGCGCGCGCACACACACACACACACACACACAATACATGTATCTTTTAAAAGGTGTTAGTTCTTACATAGCTATGGTGCAATTTCACTGTCTATAATTCTTGTATGCATGTAATTTTAGATTCGGATTTTTCATTATAAAAAATTTGCATGTAAATTTTATATTCTAGTACTTTATAAAAAATAAAATTCTAGCTGCTTGAGCTGGTTTTCTTAATATAGATATTATAATATAGATATTATACATCTTTGTCAGTTTGTTGTCTGAGTTCGTATTTGTATTTGTCTTATGTGTTCAAAAAACTTATTTTCCTCTTAGTAATATGACTTGTAATATAACTCTTATTATTAGTATTATATCTTCAAACATTAAAGTGCACAAGCTAAAATTTTGTTTTACAAATTGTTAAACTCTGAAGGAGGAAAGAAAGTTTTAATATTGTTGTGAAATAGATTTTAGACTATAGATAAGTGTTACGTAATATTGTGGATAAGAATGTATGTTTGAAGCGCATTTTTCTACAGGTTTGCATCTCGTACGAGGGCAAGAGTCGGCCGTGCTTTCAGTTTCAACAAAACACCAAGCAAATTAAACAGAGCGATGTCCACCATTATGTCGCCTTTTGGATCAACACATGGTCTTGCTCCAACAAATCCACAAATAGCTCAGATGCGGTTAGGTAGCTGCAACAATATCAGCGTTAGTTGACTATATTTTGTCAAATTTTTTCTTTTTCTTGTGCTTCTTTCCTCTTTTCTTTTATTTCTCTATTTCCAAATCTTTTATGACAGGAAGTTGTTGCTTTTCCGTTATACTTTTTCCATTTATTTTAACGTTTTCTACACGTTAAGCAGACTGTGAAAGAAACCAAGTTCAGTTTTCACAGTCGTGTTACTACTATTATTTATTCTACAATTCTTCTTTTTCTAAAATACTTGCTTTGTTAAACTAACTTCTCTCAAAATATTATTTCAATAAAATACTACACACATTTGATTCGGAAATTTTTATTTTTATTTTTATTTTTTTTCGTGTATGTAGACATTTACTCAATATGCTTCCAATCGCAACACTTATGCAATATATTTGTTTTTATTATTTACGTTGTGTTATAAATTTTTACGCGTGCGCTCAGAAAAAAAGCTATTTTAATTCTTTCAATAAATTTTCCATGCTAACTCAAAATCAATGGATAAACTATATTAGAAATCATGTAAGTACGTTATATAAAATATAGCGTGATATATGTGAATCGTTTGGTAAATTCCTACGAGTTGATAGCACAATTTATTTAATTATATGACCAGAAAGTTTCACTCAAACTCTTCCAAGCCAACCTAGAAAGTTCCAAATTCTCAATTTTTCCTGGCTAAATTTCAGTCGTTTGAAGCAAGCAATTGATTATTCACTCTATTCACTCTATTCCTCGGATTTGGCTTTGTGCAATTTCTTTTTGTTCAAATTAAATTTAAAAATCTATTATTTTTTCTATTTTCATGTGACACTTGTTAAATCGCTCGCTTCAAACGACTGTCGAACGTGAACAACGCGTCACTTCTGAAATTAGACCTAAAAGAGTTTGACAAGTGGAACTTTCCAGGGTTATATAATTAATTGAATTGTGATAACATCTCGTAGAAATTTACCAAACTTATCAAACGATCTACGTATATGCAGTCCTTTTATACAAGAATGTTTTTATGTAACCATAAAGTTTTTGTCCTTCTCTCTTTATTTATAAATTAAAAAAGTGATAGTATTATTTCACTACTCGCGCGATTATTCAATATCACGTAACATATATCTTACAAGTAGAAAAAAAAAAGAACTATAGATGTTTTATTAAACTAGAGAATATGTGAGAGAGATAAATATATTGCAGTTATTTTTAATTAGTATCACTGTATGTAATATATAAGATGTAATTCAATAGTTCAGCAATATAGTACACACATGTGTCGCCAATAATTGTAATAATATATAAAACTATAAGAATTTAATTATACTTAATATATAAATATATTAATATATAAATTTTCAATTCTCTCTATACATATCTCTCTTTGTAGGAGTTGGATAATGGTGGTTCTAGTTTTCCAACTAGGGACGATGTTCTCGTAGCACCAATGTCGGATCAACCGACACGAAAGGCTCTCAGTATGGCTTCATTGCGAAGGTAATTACTACTCAAGAGGCAAGATAAGGTCACCGAAAAGATCTTGTCTTTACAAAAAAGAAAAACAAAACCGCGTCCTCCAGATGGCTGGATTTGCGCCACAAATATATGTGTATCGTCTACATAAATATTAATAAGACCTGACACACATGTTATAATTAACGAAAAAAAACCCGAAGATGTATAATATTCGCATTCTTCGCAATTCTTTATTAAACATACTTGTACTTAGTTTTATCTTTACAACAAGAGTTCAGTATGATTTTTCTCGAATATTGTCAAATCTTCGGGAATGCAACATAAAAGTGACATTAATGTTCGTGCCAATAATATCTAGTTATTACTATTATTTCGCCATTATTATTAACATTGTTATTTATGTTCTCTTGTATAATTGTATTATGTATAGAGATATATGTATATATTACACACATATATATATATATCTTTTCTTTTAGTTTCTCTCTCGCGCTTGCCAATAAGATACATCCATCTCTTTGTTTACACATCTTATTTGATATAAACAAAATTAGCTGCAATATACATAACAGATTTACTTATCATAATGTAATTTTCTTTTAGCCGAGTTTATTCAATTATTCTGGGAAGAAATCTATCATAAAATTGAATTTAAAAAGAAATTAATTGTTTATCATTATTAAAAAAGACAAACATATGCGAAAATGTGTGTTCATTGTCAGTATTTCATAATTATGACAACATTATTTAGTGTATTTCATTAATATATTGCATTTAATCTCAATGTTAAAAAAATTTTGTTGTTAAAATTAATAAGGCAAGTATGCTAACATCTTACAGAATATGAAAGTCGCGTGTAACAGAGTCACGATCAATCTCGTGCGCAAGAATTTTGGCGTGAAACATTGCTGTGTCTCTTAATAAAACTTTTTATTATCTAACCATTTCTGTTTTTGTGTTTCGAAAAATTCGTATAATATTTAATATTTTATACTATATGTTTCATTCATGTGTTTTTTTTGTTTTTTTTATTAGAATTTGCTCTGCGGGAGTTATACAAAAAGGAGAACAGAGACAGTTATAGAATAAAACTGACAGTTTTGCAGTTTTTATCCCACTTTATTTTTATCACTGATATGAAAGTATTACAATAAATATTGCTGCCGTTTTTATAAAGTTTACGAACAAAGTGGGTTGAAGATAGCAAACCTTCTGTTTATAACTAATGCAACAGCATCTTGCCATTCGACTTGAAACTTTGATTTATCTTCAAACTATTAGTATGAAAGAAAAAAATGAATATAATGTAATTTCAGAATAATTGATTACTTGGCAAAATGTTTTACCGGCATGAAAGTATTTCTTCTGCGATCTTTTATTTTCTACGAACCTTTTCTACATATGTAACAAAAAAACATTGTAATATAGTATAAACACAATATTGGTTAGTGAAAAAACTTCGTATACAACCTATTTGCAACTTATTGCAAAGAGAGTGAAAACAAACTTTGATCACTGCTTATACGAGCTTATGACTAATATAATTTTATATTACAGAAAGATTTTCCTGTTAGAGTTTTTATACACAAACATGATTAGTGCCTTCTTAATATGATAAGAAAGAGCACGAGTGCCTTGAGTAAAACAAATTACAAACAGAAGTTTGTTGTATTGTATGATGAAGTGTGTATATGCGTGAGTTTTCAAAGTGGTAAATACGATGCGTTTTTCTTCTTAATTTATCGAGATTAAACCTATACTTTTGTAATACGTAACTTTCGCCAGAGTAAATTTGTTATTTTTACTCAGTTGGCACTGAGTGAATTGGAAAATGAATTTCACGTTTAAAGTACACATAAATATTACAATTTTTCAATAACGGGATACGTAATCTATCGTATCTGTGTCTTATTCTGCTATTTGAACAGTACAATTCAATGAGAATCCGGGTCTGTTTTTTTAAACTCTATACTACTCGAAATTACGAAACGCATTGACCACGCACTGCGCACGATTGTGATTAATGTTTCATATTTTTTTTTTTTTATTATTTTGAGAAGTATTAGTCAAAGAGAGACATAATATGTATGAGTTATGTAGTGATATGTCGCAACAAATGTTTTTAAATTAAGTGCATTGTAAATAGTAAAAGTTAAGATACCTCAGAAACATATATGTAGAGAAACAGAAAACATTTTTTACTACACACGCGTACAATTTATTGTAATATTATCTTGTAATTCTCTTCCTTTCTCTCGCGCGCAGTTATTTATATATGATATTATATATAGTTGAATATACATATAAATTCAGTCTTTATACAGCATGCAAACGTTTTGTACGTTATTTACAAAAAACGTCCTTATTCATCCGTCTATTTAAGGTTAAATTTATTCGGCCCAACTTGGAGTCTTGCACGGGACTAAGTACAATAGACGATAGGAAATACCTGCATAGTTTTTGTTCGTAGAAAAAGAAAAGATAAATCAATCTTTGTTGCATTGAAAACAAAATCAGATCCGATGCGTAACAAATCTTAATTTTCTTAAAAGCTAGTATTTTATATTTTCGAAGAACTTTGTGCTATTGTACGAGACGAGGCTCTGTATTCTTTACTTTCTCATTCTCGAGTCCTATTTTTTCAAACTTTATTTTTTTATAACAGTTTAGATTTTTCACGAGAAAGATTGATGTCACTTTTAATATCGATTCATTCATTAGACTTTTCTAAATTTTTGAAACTCTTAAGGGTGTCGAACTTTCTCTGTCTTTTCTTTGTCATGTACAATAGAACAATTATTCGAAAAAATGCTTTCTATACTATAAAAGTAACAATAGCATATTCTGCTAGTGAATGTCGACTTCCTGTGCTATGCCGACAATAGTCAAACAGGCCGTTTTCACTTGAACGTTTTTTCACTCGAAAGCTGCGTGTCTCTAGTAAAAGTTAGTTTTTTTTTTTAACGCTTATATCTGAAAAAATATTGATTTTTCGCGGAGATGTTTTAATTTTACAGTCGTGTGAGTCTCACAGACCAAGTCAGTCTATTAGTAAGCATTTTTTAGTTTACAAAGAGATAAAATTCGTGAATAGTAATAGTTTTTCTCAGGCTACCGTATGTTTCCAAGCAACTTTAACGGTATTTTTTATTTTCACTTTGACGGCCGCACATTTTGTTTATTGATTTCTATCTGCCGACCACTCTCCCGTACATTTTACTTCCACTACTTTTTGTTCAATCGATAGTATAATTACGATATTTTTTGAAAAAAAAAAAAATACATCGAATCCATCATCATTATTTTTTTTGAAACTTAATATAATTTTAATTGATTTTATACATTCATACTTTATATGAATTTAACCGATAGCAAAGCGAGATCACGTCTACGTGATACTAGCGGATAACGTTGGATGCGCAAAATCATGTATACGTGACAGCGGCAGTCAGTGTTAATTGATAGGATTCTATGCGGTCATTTGTGTATATTAGTCTCTTGTGGTATAACAACATGTGAGAGACGTGATATGCTTTCTGGGGCCAAAATGAGAACCACGTGTCAGACGTATGATATGCTTTCCAGGCCCGAACTGAAAATCACATATCAGACGCGTGATTTTAAGGGCTAGAGATAAGAAAAAGAAAACAACGTGTGAGACGAGTGATACGTCAACGCATGAGCAATTTTCTCATCGACATACATCGTCGCCGCTTAAATTATACCTAATGCAAAAAGTTAAAAATTGTGAGATTCTATTTTCGACACTAAATAATCGCGGTAATAAAAAAAAATCGCAAGAAAATGTGCGCGTTTAATCTACGAAAAAATAAATATTCACAAAATTAATTGCAAATCTTATTAATAATATATCAAATATTTACAATAATTTTTTCATTCATCTTGTATGCGCGCGCAAAAAGGTTTTCCAACACATTGTCCCGCCTACAGCTCCGCTTAGTGGTAGCTCAGATATTCTATCAATGCGCATCTTTTTGGAAGAAAGCGAATATAGAGAGGGAAATCATTTAAAACAAAAGTTCGGCTTTTGTCCTTTTCTCAATTTATCTTGCACAAATTGAGAAGGAATTCATTACATTCTTGCATAAGTTTTTCCGCAAAATTGTCCCGCCCACAGCTCTGCTTAGTGGTAGCTTAGATATTCTGTCGATATCGTTTCTGCGCATATCGTTTTGGAAGGGAGCGAATATGGCGAGGGAAAGTGTTTTAAAACGGTCCCCGGCTTTCGTTCTTTTCTCAGCTTATTTTGCAAATCGAGAAGAAATTCGTTCTTGCAGGAGAAGTTCTCCTGCAAAAGCCTGAAGCATATTCAGACGCAACGCAGAAGCACATTCAGTGAACAACTTACATTAGACGAGGAATAACTGATTGTGAGACGAGGTGTACATCTGTAACATCGCGAAATACAACCAAAAGTAAGTGCAAGTAAATATCAGTGAAACAGTGATCATCAATTAATCAACAGTGATCATCAATTAATCAAAATAACAGTAAACTTTGACAATTTAGTTCTATTTATCTAAAAAAAGACCAGTTTTTTTTTTTTTTTATTCTGCGGTGGCAACACGCTCGACGTACTTTCAGTACTTAATTCATATATTTGCGTTATATATTTCACAAACGGCAAAAAAATATGAACATGTAGTGAACAAAATAGATGCGGTTTTAGTTATGTGTGTATGTGTGTGTGCGCGCGTGCGTATGACTTAAAAAAACAGATTTAAAAAATATAAAATAATATTAAATATAAAAAACGCGAATGAGAGATCGTCTAATACTCTTTCTCTTTCTCTCGATTAATCTGTTATAAGGTAGTTATCGCGTAGAATCGATTTTTTGAAATTCTTTGAAATTCTTTCAAATTTGAACCACGTATTAAAGCAAAAGGTTTTGTAAGCGCTCGTGAAATTTCTAAATGTTTAATCGTCCAAAGTTGAGACAATTGCAATTATAGATGACACTTTTTACATGTGTTATATAACGTAAATCCATTGAAAAAGGCACATTTTAAACTCTGAGAATACTTTTCTGTAGCGTAAAATTAAACTTTTGAATAAAATTGTCGCGCGATAACTACCTTAAATGTTGATATTATTTTACATACGATAACATGATACTCTAAGAAGTTTTTAACACCGTAATTTGTGTTTGTTTAGTGTCGTCAATATCGCAAAAAAGAATATGTTTCTTAGGAAACGTTGTAAGAGATCTTATGCTTAGTGATGCCGCGTACTGTTTAGCTGAATCTGTAGTTAATTCTGAAAACGGTATGGAATATCTCGAAAATTCAAAGTACGAGACATATTTTGTAGTAAACGAATTTACGGGAACTATATTTGATAATTTAAGAAAGAAGATGCGCCCTAAAAGGTTTGTTTCAAAAATAAATTTGATTCTTAAACACGTACAATATCTTGTTCTTGTTATATATATGTATTATAAATCAAATAACACAATAATACAATAATACAATATACATCACATTGAACGTGATATAGTTTTTTTAAAACTTCGTTGTTTTTTTTAGTGTTAGAATAATAGGACCTACAGTTTTAATACAATTAATGAACCAAAACAGACCGCTGCCTGTAGTGCAAAGCCCACTATACACATTGTGTATGGAAAACGTAGTAGTGGTGTTTAGTGGTTTTGAAGATAAAAAAGATGAAATGGTTCGTCTATTGTTTCCATTTGTAATTGTTGTAATTTTGCTCATAAATATGCTAGTAGTATTATATAAATTTGTATTATATATTTACGCAATACTATCTTTATGACAGATAAAGTTATCAGATATGATTCTTGCGATGGGAGGTAACGTTCGGGAAAAGATAGACGAGACAACAACGCATCTTGTGGCAACTTGTTGTCAGGGAGAAAAGTACAGATGTGCGCAAAAAGCCAAGTTGCCCATTATGAAGGGAGAATGGGTGGTAGCTTGGTGGGAAATGAAAGATATTATTTCATGGAGTGATACCTTCACTAAGAAATGGGTAAGAGCCAAAACATAAGATAATAAGCTCGAAAAATTCTGTTATAAATTTCTTTAAATTTATATACATACATATGCTTATATGTATGAGAGAATGAGAAAGTCAAATAAAATATGCCAATAGACATTAAAAATATAAAATATTTAAAATTCCGTTATATGTCAAATTAATTTGTACGGATATTCATGCTGATTTAAAATTTTTACTTGAATGATTTAATAAAGTATTTTGAAACTTATGTTTGTTTGATGCTGCACAAAAATATGATTTTATAATTTATTTAAGACTTTTTTTAGTGTCACATTTTGCATATACATTGGCAATATTAATATACTTAATATTATTGTTTAAATGCAATTCTACAATAATACATGGTAGTAGAATATTCTTAAAGGCATATAATTCTTTGATTTTTTATTGCAGACAACAGATTATAAGCTACAACCATTTTATGGTGCAAAAATATGTTTTCATGGTTTTGATAAAGAAGACGAAGAGTATTGTTACTTCGTTCTAAATAAATACGGTGGTGAACGCGCTCAATTTAACGCTCAAGACTGCACACATATTGTAATTATCGATAATGTTTATAGATTTTTCTCTCTATTCTCCTATGTACTATTCTCCTATGTACAGGATCATAATAACCTAATAAAATACGATAACGATAATTAATAATAAAATTAATAATACAATTGTTGATATCACAGGTCGTGGCAGATAACGCAAATTTACTGCCACCTTCAAACACAGCGTTTACAGTTAACAAGGAATGGTTCTGGAAATCTATCACTTCTGAAGCCAGATTAGATGAGAAAGAATATTTGTTCGTGAGATGTAATGAATCAGAGAATGAAGCGACTGTATCAGTAAATATAACACAACCTGCTGCTGCAGACGTTAAGCAAAAATTAAGCAAACGTCTCAATGTATTTACTGAATTAATAGAATCTGAAACTGATTACGTGAGTTTACTCGGAACAATTATCACGGTAAGTTTATACTCATGTGTTGTATATGTATAATGACTTCCGAACTTCTTGTTTCTACATGTTATAATAGTAATTTTTTTTCTAACTTCTGTATTTCATGATTACAGCAATTTAAATCGCCCTTAGAAAATCTCATAAAAAATAAGAACACCGAAATATTAAGCAGTTTCGAAATAAAAATGATATTTAGTAACTTTTCACTGCTTTATACGACTCATAAAGAATTATTGAAGAAACTAATTGAAACAGGCAGACAAATAGTGGCAGACGCTAACAATGCAGATTACACTAGGTTTAGCAAAATATTTATTCATTTTGAGCCGATATTTTTAGCGATTTATGCCGCGTTTGTTAATCGCTTCGAGATTACAAACGCGGTTTTTGAAGTCCTGGAGAAAAATAATAGTAAATTCGCTGCTTTTTTAAAAAAATGTCAAGAACTGCCTGAATGTAAAAGACAGAGCTTAAAAGAACTATTAATTAAACCAATACAACGACTGCCTAGTATCAGCTTATTGCTAAACCGTAAGAATTGTTTTAAACAAACTTGATGTCTTACTGTGCTTGGCCAAATAACTTAACTTGTGCTAATCTGATTTTAATTGTTTCAGGAATTTTCGATTATACCGACAAAAGTAGTCCGGATTATTATAATCTGCAAGCGGCTGTTTTTAGCATCGAACAAGTTTTGACAAACATAAATGAAGGAAAGAGAAATATCGATCTTCACGTAATGACACTCACAATGTTCAACAAGATTGATAATTGTCCACCAAATTTACTTTGGTCGAATAGAAAGTTCTTTAATAAAACTGATGTAATAGAAATTACTAATGGTGATATTGGACGAGGTGATTGTCTAACACTGTTTCTCTTTACTGATTGTATTGTTATATGTAAAAAAAATTCTTCTAATCATTCCAAACGATATGAATGTATTAAGATAGTAAACCTCAAGAAAATACGAAAAGTCGTGGCCGTATTAAAAGAAAATGGTAACTAAAGTTTCAAGTTGCACAATATATAAAAAGTTCGTATTGAAGATATGCAATTTGTAATTACATTATTTCTTGATTTTTCAGAAGGCAATAAGTTGTTTACACTCATATTGCGTGCGAAACCTGACGAGCTGAAGGATCACTATCTTACATTTAAATTTCTTGATGATACAATTGAAAATTTACATTTTTTGTACAGAATATGCAAGCTCGCAGCTTATGTCACTCATACACCAGATCCCGTACGTTTATTTTTGACATTAATTCTTGTGAAACACATGTTTATTGTATCAAGTATTACATATCAATAAAATCGATTCTAATTGTTTGTTTCAGATAACGAAATTTCATGTTTGCAAGTTTGACTACATCAAATATAACATACGATCAGATAAATTGCAAAAAAAAAACAATTAAATAAAACTAGACAATCGATACATGAATGAGAACAGTAAAGAAAATAATGTGTGGTAATAAAAACTGGCATGATACTATATGATGTGTACTTTTTATGTAATACTCATTATAACTATGTATATCTATAATATTGCATTAATAATAAAATTCAATAATCTTTGCATATAAACATTTTTTGTTATTTATTTTCTCTCTTCTTGTTTATTTATTTTCTTATATCTTATATATGTCACGAAATAAATTAGTAAGTGTATAGAATCTAGTAATAATAAAAGAATTAAAAGTTATATCTATAGATCGAAAGTTATACACAGATTGATAGACCAAGTAATCCATGGTCGTGTTACACATGGACGTGTTACGAAATACGTCACAGTCTCTGACCTTTTCAGCATTGAATGGTTCACTCAGCCGACATTCATACATCATCGCAAAGTTTTATTTCATGTCGTGAAGGACTTTTTGTTTTAAACACTAGTTTTTTAATTTTTGCAGGTAGAAACGCGTACGCGGAAATAGTACAATGCAAAACATCTTTAGATATTAGGTAACTAAACATATTTTTCGTAATAAAATATATTTGCATGAAAAATAGTCGTATATAGTGGCCACAAAAAAAAAATAAATCCGAATATCTAAAGCATCTTAATTCTTTGAAAGTTAAATGTTTTCAGTCTGTTTATTTTTTCACGCAAATTTATCGCGAAACCTTTATACTGTATCATTTCTGGTCTTTGGAAAGGCAATACTATGGAAATATAACAATGGTTATGTACTAGTCCTGAAAAAGTGTCGGTCCCGATGAATTAAAAATAGAATGTTCTATGTTTGCCTTTGTGATCTCCTGGGAGTTCAGTTTTGTATGCTAGTTGTCTTTCAAGTTGTATTTTCGACACTTTTCTACGCTGTAGGTATTCCATTGTTACATTTCTATAGTATTGCCTTTCCCAAGTCAAAAAATGATACAGTATAAAAGTTCCGCATAAAAATTTGCGTGAAAAAATAAACAGACTAAAAACGTTTAAAACAACAGATGCGCGTATAAAATCATAAACAATCTCAAAACAAAATTAATGTTTCTCCGTGCAATATTATAAACATATTTTGCCACAATACAAGTCAAACTATCTAGTCGCATAAATTGTTCCCGTACCGTCTCGCGGAGACATTTTTTTTCTATCTTCACACAGCGGAGATTCGCCAAAAAACATAAACGCGACTTACATACCGGAAGCAGACGCCGAACAGACTCGGCTGTTCGCCAGGAAGACAAAAGTCTTCTCTTTCGAAACGAGGTCATGCGCTGAACTTGGAAATATTCAAGTACGTGTACAGAACAAATGCATTAAAAATATCAATTTTGATAACATTATTTTATCTGTTTACTGGAATCGCAATGTTTATGTATTTTGCGATCTTATATTTAGCCAAGAATAGTCGCATTTTAATTACTGATCGGAGCGATACATACACGATTGCAAAAGGATAAGATGAGAAACCGATGACGCCGCATCAAACATATGCTAGAAGCAATGCAAACTCAGCTTTAGCTTCTGTTGAGATAAGCGCGGAAACAAGTTTGATTACTGTTGAAATCAGCGAGACAAGTTTGAGATCGAACATCCAACTCGACAAAGGCGGTAACGCTATATCGAAATCACGGATGCAAGGCTTTTCTCGGAAATAGGCCAGGAAACCAAAACAAACTTGGTTAACAGGGATGCGCGCGTTCGCGCGCCTCTGTTTCCCGATACAAATTACAACTCGGCAAATCGTAGAATCGATATCGGCCTTTTGCTCTTTACGCGACACTTACCTCTCGTTCTTCTGTGACATTCGTAAGTTCCGATTGCTTCTATCGCCAAGAAAAGTACATCCAATAAAAGATACTTCCGCGAGAGACAGATAAGACGAATATTCTACTTTTGAGAAGGATGTATTCGGAATTTTATTTTTTTTTTTTTTTTGTCGAAGAAGATCACAATATCTCTCTGATATATATATATATATATATATATATATATACGTTCAACACAAAAGCTTTTTTAGAAGATAATATCCGGGGAATATTTTTCAGTTATATTACATTCCGATATTTATACGTATAGAGGCATATCATTATTGCATTATCTCGCGTGCGATAACGCACGAAATAATTCTTATGTTTTAATAAAAAAAAAAAAAGTTTTCTCGTATCATAGAACTTCATTATTTTTGTTCCGACACGATTAAAACAAGTTATCTCTGATTCTTTCTGAGTTTCTGATTCTCATAAATGAATTCGATGCGCGCGATACCTATTCGTATCTCTGCAGCGATTTCCACAGCGCGATAAAATGGCCATGTGCCTTGTTAAAAAAAAAGAAAAAAAAGCTTTATAGATCTCCTTGAAGTACTAAGTTTTAAATTGAGTTTCTTCACAAAGCTGCGCGCGATCCTATTAAATAATCACTAAATAATAAACTCGTAATTCCTATAAAAGAAACTTAGTTTCGAACTTTACGTTTCAGGAAATCTATGAAACTCTTCTTCGAAGAAGAAGATGCGCGCGACCGTTTATCAATTTATTACATTTACTTATTCATTGACAAAAAATGAGTCACTTATTTATACCGTCACGTACGGCTGCGCAAGATGCTTCGTTTTCTCCGCGTGTTTTGCGTATATAACCGAACGAGTGATATAGAATTTTTCTCGAATTTTCTCTACACATGAGCACATCTTCGCCGTCGTACTTACTCTCGACAATTCGCAATCGCTTAATTCAACTAGCAAAATGCGTGACAAGATAAACGGATCACAAAACTGCTACAAACATAACTGATTAGAAACGCTTGGTTTTCACACACAGGACATACACAGAGTGTGGTTTTTTCCTTATATCCTCGTTGTCTCTCCATTTTTCGGCAAGAAGAATGAAAACGTTTGCGTAGCAAACGCGTGTATAAAAGTGTACACGTGTGCTTTTTGCCAGCGCACTGAAAAGGCGAGGATGCGGCTACATATTTTATTGCAAACGCGCGTGCCGCTTGCGTGAGCGAGCAAATATGCAACGAAGGGAATTTACTAGCGAGTAAACAACTCGTCGTGCTTATACATACGCTGATCGCGCATCCCGGACGTCCCGGCTGCGCGACTGTCAATCCGCCGGAAAATATCAGTATCCCGTCGTCTCGTCTGTTTTTTTCCCACGGCTGCGTTTACCCGTTTATAAAATGGCCGCTTCTCGTTGCAACGGGGGGATTATAACGAAGTTACGTGGCGCGCGTAATATCCAGGTGTTTGACGTGCTCTTCGCGGGCGTTTTCAACGCGGGGGAGAAGGGGTAAGAGAGGGGGAAGAAAAAAAAAAACGGCATTTCGCCGCGCGCGCGTTACGTAAGTGCGCGAACAAAAAAAATTACGCTAACGTCGTTGCGCGCGGACTTTTTTTTCGAATGAAAAGCGAAACGTGTCGGCGTTTAATTAACGTCTACGACACACAATATGGAAACCTCTCAAATAATGGTGGTTTTGCATAATCATCGAGTAATTTCAGCCGTGCGACGAAACATACAGTTGCATTAACTTTGAGTGTCTAATTTGTAGACTGGCGAATGAAACAATAACTTCGTGCGGTACTTTAAAGGTGCTCGTTCTGGGTTGGATTACCTTTAATTCCGCCGACGCGGGACCGTCGATTTACAGCGTGACATCATAATTAACTAATTGCCGGAGAAGGTGCGCATATCCCTATAGCGCGCACCTGTGGGAAGATCCCTTTTCTCCCTCCCCTCCCCTCGCCGTAATAATTAACTACATTCAATCCATCAATTATGCGGATCGTATTAGCGAAATACGACAGATGGCAATTGCATCTACATAGGCCGCAAAGTGCGGTAACCGTGCATAATCGCCGGACGGGTAATGAAGATACGATTCGTCCAATTTGTACTATCGTTACTCCTGCTAATACGCCACCGTTGTGTATGCCGCACGCGTGTGTACATGCACATGTGTAACGTGTACGCGAAATGATAGAAACTTCCGCACACTGGTCGCAAGTGGGCACATCTCAATCTCGCTGTTAATTATGTTTACACCCACACGTGCAGCGTATATCCTCCTTGAACGTCGGAGTCGTCGACATAATATAGAGGCTGCGTATCAGTGCCATGTCTCTTGTGTAATAATTAATAGCGTGTTAAGTGTGCAGTGCACAGTGCGCTCGCAGTTGAAATATTCCCTTTTGGACGTTTGTGCCCTTTGTTTGATCTTTATGTACGTTGCCGCACTCAAGAAATATACTATGTATATGTGTGCGCAACATAAGAATTGAAGCGAACACAATGACTGAAAAAAAAAAAAACAACTTGCCTATTAAATTACCTGTTATATATTATGCGCTTTTTTTTTGTATGTTTGCGTATGTTGCGGTAAATAACGCGTCGCGAATTTCCATTACTAATAATGTACTAATGTACTAGTCGTTAGAATTTTCATATTAATTATACAGTTATTTTGATGTCATGAATGTGATATTACGGATTGATATAGAGTTAATTAATGTTTGGTATTTTTAATATATTAATGAATATTTGATAGAGATTTCTCAGTTGTGCATGTGAATCAACACTGATGTGTAGAGAATGAATAACGCGCAGCGTTCGGAAGTTTTTCGGGAATGTTTGGCTTTCGTTGCAAATAAGATAGAACCTGACGTCCGCACAAAGAGAGAAGAGAGAGAGAGAGAGAGAGAGAGAGAGAGAAATAGTTTGAGAGATAGATAGATAGATAAATAGATAAAAAAAAGAGAGAAAAAAAAGGAAAAGAAAGAAGGCAGGAAGGGAGAGAGGGGGAGAGGGAGAGAGAGAGAGAGAGACGTATACGTATTTTTAGGTTCTTGTTAAGAGACAGGAGAGGGTGCAGAAGAGTATACGTTAGCAGAACGGTTAGTAGCGAGACCCACAAGGCTCCACATTGATTTTCACAGGGGTTGGGGTTCTCTCTCTCTTGAAGGCCACAGCTGGGACGTTGGAAGCTGCGGCCTTCAATTCTCGCTCATTCATTCCGATCCTTTTCATTCGCACTTCTCGCCGCTTCGTTTTACTTTCCGTTCTCTTCGCCCTTCTTCCTTTCTCCCACCCTCTTATGGGATTCTCTTCCATTCTCTTCGTTCGCTCGCACTTCCTTCGTATCTTTTTTTTTCTTCCCCGTCCCCTTCCCCTCATCGCATACCGGGCTACGTCAATTTAAAATTCTATCACTCGTATATAGCGAACATTTTATACTGTCCGCGCGAAAATGTATTCTTTCGCGCGCCAAGTCACTCATTAAATAAAGTAAACTAAACAAACGCAATATTATATCGCGCGATGTTCAGTTTTCAAAGCTTCTTCAGAAGAGAAAGAGAAATAACGGTACTTCGATGAATTTCGAGTATTCGAGATTCGATCGACTCGCGTTGTTATGTCGCGTCGATGAATGGTACTCTCTTATTTGCAAACAACTGTGCATGTAAATTGACATTTTAATTAATGCTTGCGATGCGTTCCGCGAATGGACACGCCAGCGCGGTTTGATTCATCGATTCCCCATACGCGATATCAATTGTCATAAAATGTTATACCACAGACTTGTACATTGTGTGTTATGCCGCGCTCGTAATAATGCGCGTCTCATATAATATTAACTAAATGTACAATACACGAGGTTCCAATTACCCGAAATTGCACGTGTTCGCATGCAATATCTTGGAAGTGTGTTGCCGCTATATGGCTTAACAAAATGTGCATATTTTTAAATAATGTGTGTGTGTATGTGTGTGACAAAATATGTTTAAGTAGCGCAAACGATTGCAAAAAGAAATATTACTTCGATACTTGTACACGTACACATGTGCACACACAGCGCACGCATTATAATATCTTAATTACGACGATCGATTCGCCTCTTCTCGTTAAACTCGACGAGAATTTTTCGCCGGATATGAACATTAGATAGACGCGCGTTACCACGTGAAACGTGCAAACCTGCGGAAACAGGTTTTATTGATTTCTTCGCGGCGAGGTGCTAATTAAAGCTCGCTTATGTTTTCCTCAAGCCAAGTTCGCCCAGGTCCCTAATTAGCGGCTAACGGCGTCACGAACAACGTCGACGAAATCGGCGAAGAGAACAAGAAGAAGAGTCAACACAAAGAGCGGCAAGGAAGTCGAGACACCCTCGAGAAACAATGGCGATCTGCCGGATGATGCGGCAATGAACAAGATCGTCTCTTATTTTCGCCAATTAACGCGCACAACAACAACAACAGCAACATAATAATAAATCATATTCTCTTACAGTGTCATGAGACACCGAGGCGTAGTTTGTGGCACAAAAGTGACGACCTGACTTTAATGAAGTTTGCCAAAGGCATTTATCGGCACGGAGCTGCGGGCTAAAACTCGGACCGCGTACTTCTATCCGGTATACGCTTCCTATGTACTTGAGGCATCAACGAGAAAATCGGCGTGGCGCGGCGCGGCCGGTAATTTCAGACGCTACTGCGCTGGATCTCCTTCGTGAACAACCTCGGCTTCCACTTCTTTTTTTTTAGATTTACTTTTCTAATTGCGCACCGTTCCTGCTAGCAATATCCTTTTTTTTTGTTTTTACATTTTTTCGATCGTTCGTCGTTTAACAATGTTTGTAAAATATCTCACAATTTCTCAGACGCACTTTTAATTTTCAATCCTTTCTTCGTTCTAATATCAACGTAACGCTTCGAATGCGAAACATTTTGCATGTACAACATTAAAACAAAGGTTGCAACCTTTTTAATCGAGATTTTAAGCTATTATTTGTTTCATTTTTTGAAGAGGAAAACATCGGCATTATAATTCAAGGCATAAAATATGCTCTCTGGGCATTTATTTGCGATGCCTCCTCCTCCTCCTCCGTCGATGTGATGTCGCGCGACTATAAATTACTTGGTGTTTTTCGCGTCCTTCACTTTCACACCCGTTTGCGTGCGCTAATTTATTCTTCGTCGGATTAATTAAAAGAGCGGCGTTGAAGAGCGACTCCATTGAAGCAGCAAAGTAATAAAGTAAAACCGAGTAACCACAAATCATAGAACAAGCTCACATTTTGCAGCGCATAATTTGCGCGCATTACATTAAATACGCGCGGTTTTTATATATTTATTATAAGCGCAAAGATATTTTTATTTTCAACGCATGCTATCACTCCTTCTCATTCGTGAAATTTCCCCGATGCCGTAAAAATCGCGAAATGATATACAGTCGATCAAAAAAACAAAAAAACTTTCTTTATATTTGTTATAATACAAATCAGAATGTTCTTGTGTTTAAAAGTGAACGAATAATATAGTTAACGATTTAATATAATTAATCTTTTGTGAACCGACCCCAAAAATGACCTATGAGTTAGGCAGGTTTGTGAGACCCTCCCCACGTGACTCCGCGAAAAATCATCAATATTTTTCCAATTTTGTTTTTTTGAATCAAAAGTTTCTGTGTAAAAAAAACAAATTGGAAAAAATCTCTAATAGTTTCGAAGATATAAGCGTTAAAAAAAAACTGATTTTTACTAGAAACGCCGATGCGCAATTTTTGAGTGATTCTGGAAAACCCACGTATGTCTGCAAAGGATTAGCTGTATTACATAATAGTCTGGTTTTATATACAAAAATCATATATATTGTTATAAGATTGATTATACGATTACGTAAACAATTAATATATAAATACGTACATACATGTATATATGTGTATACTACTACTGACTGTATGTTCTTTCGTACAGTTTACAACATCGAAAATTGCGCACAGATCGTTTCCTGTAATATTGATATTACCGAAAACGACGTGTACGATTCGACCCGCGGGAGCGTTTAAAACGTTCCGAGAGGAAAGAAAGCTAACGCGGCGGTATAGAAAAGGGCACCCTTGTGGCGGCCGACAGTAGAGCGAGAGTCGAACTGCGTCAGCCGTAGCGCCTAGTGGAAAAGTCGTTTTACGTCAGACAGTAGCCGAGCGAGTCGTGACTCGTGGTAAACCGGTGGTAACAGTTGTTCGTTCCGCTACGTGTGTGATACATATTACGATCCTCTTTGTCTTACACGACCAACGGCGTCACAAAGTCACGTTTCAATGCGCCGAATACCGAACCGCAGTCGTTGCAGCTCGGTGAACGCTCAATAACTTTGCCGTCTAATTTGGGTCGAAATCTCGACGCACACTCGCTCGCTTTGTTTTTTATTTCTTATTCTGTTTTTTTCTTTAAAAGATAAGTCACGTATTTATAATTCAAAACCATCAGACACTCGTATAATCTCATACATTCTTTTTCTTATAATGAGGAATAATCGGAGATCTAATGTTCGCGCGTTACGTGCGCGTTACGTCCCAGAAAAAAAAAAACACACAAGCATTACACGAATGCCTGTTTTACGTTAGATTATAGTAGCTTTAAAAAAAAAAAAAAAAAAAGTACATACAGAAGGAGCGCGCGTACCGAACGTCGCGATAACGTCGCCCTGAATATCTTGAAGCGCGTTTGCCTCAGAGATTGATGTCTCGCAGCTTAGAAAAGATTTCTCTCCCCGCGGCTTATATGTCACGAGTCATAAAAATTACAGCACGTTACGCTTTAATGTCACAGTGCCCTCGTTTCCATTCGCATCTCGTCGCGACCCTCTTACGCGGCACTTTCCTCTCTCAGAGAGAGAGAGAGAGAGAGAGAGAGGGGGGCTCGGGCGCTTTACTTATATTCGTTGAATATTTTCTGGACTTCGGCAGAGAACGACGTTGCGCGCATATTGCGCTTCGCACGGAGAGTGATATGTTGAGGAAGAGAAAATATAAAACTCTCTCGCGTGGTGCGAGATCAGCGAAGTGGAAGGCCGGGAATTCGAATTAAGGAAAGCCTGGCTAAATTCTTATCGTGGCTAGGCTCTCGCCGCCCGCTGGCGCAATGCGAACATGCCGCGTTATATATATATATATATGTGTGTGTGTGTGTGTGTGTGTGTGTGTGTGTGTATATATATATATATGTACATATATATACATATATATATACATATATATATATATATACCGCGCTTCGTGGTGTATCGCGATCACTGCCTGACGGGTAGATATCCGTTTCGAAACTGTGTGATAAGATAAGCTGAAAATTTCATTAAAATTCATAGAGACGTTTGTCCTTCTTTGTTTTTTCGTGTTAGTAAATACTTGAAAGCTAACAATCGTTTTGCAAATACGCGAGATATATTGTTCTCTTTGTCTCTCTCTCTCTCTCTCTATCGTAAATAATTCATTGAACAAAAAAAAATTTACACAAGAGAATGTTACTATCTATCAATCGAGATCGCGCAATCAAGTTTACGTTTGTCGCGTATGTAACGAGATCTATTTACAAGGTGACAAATGAATTAGCGGCGAACAATCCGGCGCAGCTGCGCAATGTCCTCGAACTTTCAGATTAATCGAGCTTTCGACCGAATAACATTTATTCCATTATCGTGTCCGTATTTGTAATTCAAATTCGTTTGCCGTTCTCCGAGGAAACGAGTGATCCCATCAGCGTCGCGTCGCAGCGGAAAATCAATCGTCCTCACGAGGGACGCGAGAACACTCTCAATCTGTTGATGGGCTCGCAAACATATACGTCATATTAATTATAACTCGCGAACGTATCCGATTAAAATGATTGAGATACACGAAGAAATAACACATTTAATTCATCAGCACGATCGATCTTTCTGATAATAATCACGCATGACAGAATTTCGTTCGTAATAATAATAAGAAACATTATTACGTGTTTATTACATCGGTATCGGACATACATTATGCGAACTATATACATGCGTGTAGTAAACAAAATATTTTCTATTACAATAAAATATATATCTATAATTATTGAAGTTCCGCGCTCTCTTAGATTGCCTCGTGTGTTTCTGGTATATAAAAAATATATATAACACGGTTGTAATTTGCAGATTAAAAAACTCTATTGAAAAACTCCACAAAATAATATCTATCTAGATGCAAAAGAGATATAATCATATACATAATAAATAAAAGCTCAGTGAGATACGTAGCAAAAGTTTGCGATGCGATAATGAGAAACGTTATTACGTGCTTATTACTTACTCGATCGACTCTTCATACGCACGTATATTATGCGAAATATACATGCGTGTAATAGGCAAAATGTTTTCTCTATCATAATAAAATATATATCTAATTATATATGTAAAATATATTTCTAACATATAAATTATATATCTAATATATATCTAATATATATCTCTAAAATATATATTTCTAAAATATTTCTAATATATATATCTCTAATTTTTAAAGTTTCTCTCTTAAATTGTCTCTCGTGTGTCCCCGATCGATATCGATAAAAAATATATCTATAACAATACGGTTATAATTTATAGATTAAAAAAGTCTATTGGAAAACTCTACAAAATAATTTATATCTACACGCGAAAGGGTTTTATTATATATTAAGTAAAAGCTCGTGAGATACAAAAGTACATGTATGTAGAGCGAAACTTTAGGACATACACCACATAATTCTGTAGGAACGTATCCTCAAAATAAATTATATATCTGGAAACCTTTTTGCAATCTAGAATGGACTACAGGATAATAATGCGTTAAATATATATAACAAGACGCGTCATCACAACTTTTCTCACTTTTTTTTAGAAAGATGATAATTTATAATATTAATAAGTAAGGAAAACAAAAGTTTTCGAGAGGAAAACAACCCACCCAACGGAAAGCCTAACAATTTCCAACTCTCGATTAAGAGTTCTTCTCTCACTGCAGTTGTACTAAATTATCTGATATACAGAAGCAAAACATTCTGTAAACTTTTTTTCGAAGCGTTCCGCGCTTCGACATAACAATTAACAGACTTTTATATATTACACATCGCACGTGTTTGATACAGTGTAAGTTGATAAATATGTCAAAAATATTTTATCCTTTCAATTTTCGTGAGAGAATCAGAGCTATGAATTTCAATTATCTTCGACGGGCCCATTTTTGCTCTCAAAAATATACATGTAGTTGTAATAAAACCGGTTTTCGGTTACATTTTATCAATTTATAAACGTTATATACGCAATCAAAAATATGAAAACAATATACCTATTTTCTCTCTCTCCCTTCCTCTCTCTCTCTCTCGGTCAAGTAAAAATTGGCGGCATACAGTCGGAAGCATAATAAAAAAACATGGTTTCTCGCTTCTGACGTCATAATTTAATATAACTGCAGTGAGAAAACAGAAGCCTTAAGCGAAACGAAACTTTTACTTATACTCCTCGTCCGAACTAGCCGCAAAACGCAAGTCTTTGCGTACCATTGAGAATAGAGGTTTTATCTCGCTACTTTTATTTTCTTTCTTTGTCCTTCTTCTCTCTCAGCGGCACAAAGAGATACAAAAAAAAAAAAAAAAAAAAAAAAAAAAAAAAAAAAAAAAAGAAGCAAGATAGAAAAACTTCCCGACACTCCAAGAGAGCGATAATTAAGGAGCGTAATTGTTTATTTAGCGGCGGTCCCTTATCTGCTCGTGGCTTGTAACCGGACGTCGATAACGACCGAGCGCGGATGTATGGTACGCGCCTTGGGGGAACAAGAAAAAAATGAATCCGTCGTGGGAATCCCGACCAAACGAAATCCAGCACCCGTACAGCTCTATCCGAAGCTTTTCTCGAAAACGGGGTCGTCGGGAACCGCGCGAGAAACGCTTATCTGATTACCATTCACGACCGTTTATCTCTCCACGAGATTGCCGACCCTGTTCTTTTCCTCGCCAACGGGAGGGGGAGGGAGTAGGAGAGCGAACGCGATCCGTATGTGCGAAAAGATCTCGCGCCGCACCGGACTAATAATACTCTTACTTATTCAACGCCTTGCTCCCTCGCGCGCTAAACACGACGGAGGATCTCGCGCTGTCAAATGCGCGCGTTCCACATCGCGCGATTAATCATGTTTCAAGACGCGACGGATGAGCGACACTCGGAAATGAATTATTCGCGCGCATTGCCTCGCGCGCCGCGCGTTTACGGTCTGCCATCACGGCAGAACCAATCTACGTGTGCGTTTTACTCCGGAGTTAAACCGCAGTGGTGCGGGGATTCTCGTCCACTTAAGTAACCGCGTTCTTGATTAAAGGGGAAAGGAATAACGTGCCGCTATGTTTTGCCGACAACAAAATTCAACGTATAAAACGCAGAAACGACCGAATTAGCAGTTCGTAAACGGCCAGATAAAGATACGGCGATCCAAAGTGTGGCGGGATTCGCGCATATACTTACGCGGGGAAGGAGGAAAATAATGGAGGTCAATAAACGTAACGCCGAAACGCTGCTTCACAGCGACTTTTTACGAGTTTTGTTTCCCGCGCGATCTCTTTTTTTTTCTTTCTCTCGACACTCGGTTTTTCCCCATAGAAATTTCCGCGCGGAGAATCCATCTAATCTTTCCCGTCGTTCTCTTTCCCACGAGCTACGCCACTTGAAGGTGGGATGCTTCTCCCGTTATATCGTGCGCGGGAAACGTAAGCTGATGGAATTCTTTGCCTTTTGGTGGCACGACTTCGTTCTCCGTTTCTCTCCGACGTAATTGGATAGTCGGCAAGCTGTCGGGGAAAATGTCGATCTGGTAGCGAGCGAGCTTTAGAACCTTTATTTAAGAAATCCATCAGTGTCTTTTCTTCGCGGAAGAGCGGCGACATCAAAAAGCTGAAAAAGAGTTCGAATCACCGCGTCAACGAACATATTCCTGTACCCTTCACCCTTTTATTTTTCTGTAAATAAATCTCGATCGGGCAAATCTCGATTTTGAAATAAGGCGCGAATAAGCGAGCGCGCATTGACCTCCACACGCGATGCGCGATATCGAGATCTTGAACTCTACGCGCAATCGCCGCGTTTCTTTGGTACGCGCGAATCGAGTCTTGATGCGCGTCATCGTAAAATTTTCAATCGCGGAGATTTGCCGTCAAATCCGTTACGTGACATATCTTCGCCGTCCACTCGGAGCTTATCCCGGGCGTGTGAAGAGACACCGCAACCTCCCTCCTCTCTTTTTCTGCCCTCCAATGCGAACTCTCTCCAGTCACTTCTCTCGCTTCGACTTTTCAATTGTTCCCGGAATGATTGTTTTCTGCCTGGTAGATGCGATGATGAAAATTTCCAGATAATCTCCCTGGTGAGGCACGTGACATAAAGCCTCCGAAGGGGGGGAGGACAATCTTTATTGGTAATCTGCGCGATTCCCGAGGAGCGCAAGAGGGAGGGCAAGAAGTAACGTAGAGCACCCAGAAGAGCAAGATGAAAAATTAATAATGAACGAGGCAACAGTACGTGCGAGCTTTTTTATGTTCTCTGGAGATTCAACGTGAACTCGTCAGGAAGTTATAACGATGCATCGAAGCCACGTTTCAATGATGACTCACGCTGCATATTGCAAGTAACGATACGTCCGCATCGCGGATAAGCGTTATTGCTCCAATGCGCAAAAAAAAACAAAAAAAAACCAAGAACCAAACGAGAGGGGAGGAATGTAAAAATTCACTGCGTATAGAGAACGCTGCGCGTTCTGTAACTAATTACAAAGAACTAAAATCTCGTCAGAGATGAAATGATGGATTTGCAGCGAAACTTTGCACGCGCGCGCACAAATGATTGTGTTTGACTTGGCATTAAGCGGCGTAAAGTTCAAAAGAGACTCGGGGGAAAGAGACTCGATCAAGATTTCCTCTCGTTTCAGAATCGTAAGCTACCGCGGATTGATAAAATTTTCAAGAATATTGCTCGCTTCATCTCGAACGCGCGAAACAGCTTTCGGATGCAAGAAGAGCTTATTTCCAGGATATATCGAATCAATATTTTTGCTCCGCTCGCGCGTTTCAGGAAAGATAAATTATAACTATTGTTTTTTAATTTGTATTCGCCGTACTCGTCGTTCCAATTTTTTTGATTACACATAGAATGTTCACGTAAACATGTGAATATTTGCGCGCGCAACTTGAAACAACTTCGAACAAATAATCGAAATAAGGCTTTGACTTAGTTTTCCAACTGTAAGAAATAACAACAGCACTTTTGAGGCCAAGAAAAAATGTGCGCGTAAAATATTTTTGAAGTGTAAATTAATGCGCGTGTCAATTTAGATAATATATATATATATAAAATTCTATAAATGTCACCATGTAAAATTGATCTAATCTACCTTCTCGAAATAAATGGGTCGAGAATATTCCAACGGTACAATTGTATTTTCTACTGACGGAAGGTATACTTGAGGGAACAATCCTCTTGACTTTTATGAAAGAAAAAGAGCTTTCTTAATCTTCTTCCTCTTTAAATTCTCCACGTTCTTTATCCGTATGAGATACGGATTCCCATACAGACCGCTTTTAATTGCAAATTGCATCGCGATAAAACGTTTACCGGGGGAACTGTTATAATAATAATAATGAAAAATTAAATTTCGCGTTTCAGCTTTTACTTTGCGCAATTTATAATATTAGCCCTAATGATATTAGCAAAATTAATAACATAACAGAATTAATAAAATTGCCGCTGGCCACAGGATGGTGTCCGCTAATCTTTCACTTTTCTAGTTTTGTTTTTTTCGCAGAGAGAGACTAATTGGCACGTTGTACATAATATATACATACGCTTGTTACGCGGTCGAAGCAGTCGCTTCAAAGCTCGCTAATTTTCAAAGCGAGTGTCGCGTCTCTCGACGTGTACGTCGAAGTTCTGCTGTTCTACGACATTATCAGCCAAGCATGAAATTAAGAGAGCCTCGTTTTATCGTGCCACGATGAAAAGTTTCGAAACATCCATACGACGACGCATGACGACGAATGGAATGCGACGTGCTTAAGCATACGTCGGAATTTCGATCGCCTTGTCGCGTCGAATTTCCGCCGATACCTGTCGTTGGTACAGATCGATCAGCCGGAATACGGTCCTCTTGACGGTTTAATCAGCATGTGAGAAGAGGATACAATCTGTCATCCCTTCGAGATTTGCCACAACAAAATGACGAAACGGACGTCGGTTTATCTTTTCCCTATTATTCTCTTATCTACACACATACATACACACACTGTCTCTTTTTTCTCTGATATATTTCTTTCGTTTTTTTTATTTCTTCCTCCGTCGCGCTTTGTTTCGCATTTCCATCTTTTGCCCATCATGGCAACTTCTGCTTCGCTTAGCTTCTCTACCTTTTACATGCTTCAACTCCCGCTGTTTGTAGCCGCGAATGTACCCGTTTTTTTTTTCTGAAGTTGATACGACTTCAATAGAGAGGAAAAAGCTACCGGGAAGATGAACGTTTCAGTCGTCGTAGTCGTCGTAATTAAAAGACTCTTCCTTGCATATTAGAGAAGTGTATTTCTCGCGTAAAAGAGAGACGACATAAGGTTTCAACATACTTTTAACATATTTTTTTCCGCTTTTGCGAAAGAAATATATATCACTGCTACGTTTATTCTGTTCTCACAACTGCCTTTCGCCACCAGTGGCATTTTTCATCCGCGCTTCCATTCCGCAAATTTCACGAAGCAGTCTCAATAGCGATAATTGCCCGCGCGCGCGCGCGAATGTACTCAAAGAAAATTCTTTCCCGGATCAACGTAGACGACGCCGAAGTTTAAAGAGACACTCGAGCTTTGTGGTCTACGTTAATCCGCCTCCTTTTACATTTCCCTTCCGTCGCTTTTTCTTGCCACCGCAGCGGCCGCGAACCAACTCTTTTTTTGTCTATTCTGAACGAGATTCAGTTGGGAATTGCGTCATCCGTTCCTGGAAAATCCACCCTGGATCAGTTCGTACGTCAAAGGAAGATCTTCCGCAAAGTTCCAATTATAGCGGACAACGTGCAGGAGTTGCGGCGAGTCTATACTCTTCTCGAAGTAACAAAACTCTGATGGCAAATTGTGGTTATTAGCGACGAGAAGAAGCTATTTTGGAAATATTCATACAATTCTTTTTAATTATAACTGATATAACTCTTTAAATTCATTGCTTGAAAAATTATTCCAATTATATTAACACAGAAAAGACAAATCGCGTGTGCTGCTCCTTTGAATTTAAATATTTTTTGTTTATAATTGAGAATATTGAAAACTTAATATTATACTACCATGTATAATGAAAAAATACATAAATTGTAACCGTTCGCGAAGTAAAAATCGGTGATTGAAAAAAAAAAAGACCACTCTCGGCTCGCCGAGAATAGACGTATGGCTCTGATAGGACGGGGTATAGATTCTTGCTAGCTTGTTTTCCATGGAAAAGTACCCCCGGTTCGCTCGTGGCATCGGCTCAACTATCGCTATCGTATCCCAGGAGAGTTCACGTAATGGGAAACGAGAGAACATAAACATCGTTTTAACCGAAAGGCATATAACTCGAGGAGAATATTATTATACATTGAAATTCGGTGGAATATATATGGGCTTTTTTCTCTCTTTCTTGTAATAAGTCGTAAGAAAAAAGTTACTTCAATTTTTTCATCTTTTCGACACGCGTACTCAAAAAACAAAGTTTGCATTTCAAATATTCCTGTAAAATTAAAATCCATTTCCGTATTTTTTAATGAAATTAAAACGACCTTGCGCGTGCCTGTGTGTATTTAATTAACGTAAATCTTTTCAAAACTACGCAAATACCTAATTTACGCTCGAGAGGAATAAGTTAAGTGGGTAGCTAATCACCGCGAGCAAATTAATCGACTTAGGAGAGCTAATCGATGCGCGCGCGCGAACGTTCTCTCGTGTAACGAGCGAGAGGGAAAGCACACCAAGGTAGGTAGATATCAGCTTTGAGCTTGCTATCAACCGCTGTGTTCGTGGGGGATCTATATTGGTCTCTCATCACCGTCCGAGCGAAAGTTTTGTGTGTGTGTGTGTGTGTGTGTGTGTGTGTATGTGAATGCCTTATTCATAAATATCGATTTTATATGCGAGCGTATTATACATCCCATTGCTAGAGCGCCTAGGATAAATACTCGTTTCACGAGGAGCGGTCTGCAAATGGAGACGAACTAAAAGGGGAGAGAACAAACATTGCTCTGGTGTATGCAGCAGGAAAGCAAAAAAGAAAGAGAGAGAGAGAGAGAGAGAAATACGCGAAAGTGATATTATTAGATACCAAAAGTCTCTCGAGCGATACGCCACTGATAAGAAACAAAGAAATGATATACAGGAGAGAGAGAGAGAGAGAGAAAAATTACGTGTTTTTGTGGGATTATATCCTTTCTACACTTTTTTTTTTTTTTTTTTTACAACGGAGTTTCATGTACGCCGGTAGGAAAATGGCAGATCACGATTTTCCGACGTGTACGCGATATCCTGTTTGATGAACAAACAGACAAAAACGCAGATATTTATTCCGTGGCATTCTCACGAATTCCCGATAACTGAAATCTGTTTAATGTAAACCGATCGAGTATATTCAATTGCGGAATAATACCTTCAAAATTAGGCAAAATGATGGAAGAGATACGACACACAAAAAATATAATCTGACCCCTTATTAAATTTAAATATAATTCTCAATATTGAGAGAAGAAGAAAGAAAGATTACTTCGGAATAAATCTACTTTGGTCACAATTCTCTTTAAATTGCTTCTCAAAATTGACTTTCAAAATTATTCCGCTTGTGTAACAAATCGATTCCGCATATATAAGTCGAGTCGAAAAGAATTATCTACGGACAAGCACGAGTGTAACGATAAAAATATATCTTCTCCATTTCGCACAAGGCAAAGCTCATTCGGCTCGAGTGGCTTCTTACCTCAGCCAGTCGACATTTTTTCGACGCATTTTTTCAAGAGAATGTGGAATTTTTTAACTCCCCCATACGCGCCATCTTTATCACCCATTATTCACGATCGACGCGCTGATGGAGCCGCGATGAATCAAACGAATCGACGGCGCCGGGACGGGAGTTACGCTCAGGTTGACTTCCATTCCGTCGTGTATGCGAACGTCTCGACACGCCTCCACATCGAGTTCACTGATACATCGATACCGGAGAAAGCTTTTTTTAATCTTTAGCGAAGTCTCGAAAAAAACTTTTTCAATCTATCATAATTGAAATTTGATAAAAAAGAGTCTGAATTCTTCTCGTTCTCTCTTGTTCTTCCCAAAGTGTGGGGAGAGTCAGGACGAAAATAGTTTCGCGTGGAAATTATTTCAAGTATCCAACCGCGACGTGTCTCCACGTACGTATTCTATTTTCGTACGGTCCAAGCAGCCGCCGATCTTGCTCACTTACGATGTCCTTAGGAGCGACACCTCGTCGTCGCAACCTCGTCGATACCTTCGATATTTCTGGGATGCAGCTGTTTGTTAAGGTACTGTTTACAATGACGTTCAAGAAAAACAACAGAAAGAGGTGGCTTTAATCAAGAGCACACACGTCTCTTTGGAAAGGGACGCGAACGAGGGTATTCTTAGAACGACGAGAGATAGAGATAGAGAGAGAGAGAGAGAGAGAGAGAGAGGTGGTTGTCTCTGCGACGGTCGAGTCTTTAGCGGGGATTATTGATGCGGCGGTTACAATAGGTTACAATAGGGAACTGCTTCTAACTACCTGTAACTTCCCCTAATGGATAGACCTCCGGGGAAGAAGCTTTTCCGTGAAGCGTCTTCAATAAACGTAAGCGGCGGGACGAGGAGAGACACACAATGAGAACGGTGGGACAACGGGGAACATATTTCCGAGATATATGTATATCGAGTAAATCGGAAGGTAGCGAGTGATTAACACGTGACATCACCGGTCGAATTGTCCGGAGAACCGTATAATAGAAATCGTATATATATGTACGCTCTATTCGCGCGTATATTCGCGCTGATAAGGAATATATATATATGCGGGGAAAGGATTTATTCGAAAATTTAATGGCGCGATAATGACGTAATTTGAATATCAATATTTTATCGAATTATGATAATACGTCAGATACGCGCGCCTGTGGCTTTGTGCGGCTATAATAACGCGTTCAGCACTTTATGCAACCGTATCTCTGATGTTTGATGCTATTCACCGCCGTCGCTCTGCGGTGATTAAAATCGACACTATTGATCACATAACGTTATGATAATGCTATCGAATCTACTGGCCAAACAAAAAAAAAAAAAAATATATGAGAAGAATAAACGCGCGCAACCTGAAACATTTGTGCACTCGCGAGGCAGAAAACTACGTGATACGTATTATCGATCATCGATAGGCCAAATGCTGCTGCGTTTACATGCTCGAAATGAGATAATGTTTCTCCGCTGCGTCAAAGTACGAGAGAGAGAGAGAGAGAGAGAGAGAGCTTTTCGGCAAAGCGCATCACGGTCTCGATTCACATTTCCGAAAAAGGAGCAGAGCGAAACCAACGTTAGAAACGATGTGTACGTGCGCATAAACCCGAGCGCTTCCTCGTCTTGTTCCTTTCGTCTCTCTGTATGTACGCCACGAGCGTTTCCTAATTGCGAGCGCGATGAGCGATCTATCGATGGAGAGATCCGACCACGTCTCCCTCCTCTTTGCTAGGCTGAAAAATGAATCCACTTCTAGATACGATACCACATAGAGCAGATATAATTGGAATGCTGTATGATTAATCGATCGGCGAGTTAGTCGCCGGAGACAAGCTCGCTCGTTAATTACCATAGCGCTTGATGGATCGCCCGGCCGAAGATAGGGACGCGGTTAAGTGTCCTTCGTGTAGTAAGGATTACTGCGCTTTATGTGCCGCGCACAATTCTTAGCGCTCTCTGTGTAACGACAGACGATCATTCAACAGAGTTAACCACTTGATATTGTTTCGATAGAGCATTTAAATTGTTTGTTTTTTTATGTTGCAATACATCCTGAAAAATCGCAAGTAACTTTTCTCGCAAGACTCGTAAGAATTTTTTTTTTTTTTCAAGTAAAACGATCGCACGACAAACGATCTCACGATTTGTTCATATATTTGCTCAGAGAATTGCAATAGTTTAGTTTTGTAACACACGACGAAGCTCCGACGAGCGAAAACTTGATTTGTCCACTGAAACGCGGTGGTTGGTTTCGGTAAAACAGCAGCGCGCCACGTCGCAATCTGATCGCATCTCATGAATGCATCAGGTTTGCACACACACTGCAAAAGAGCAACACCGAAACTTTACACGAACAATACTTTTTTTTTTTTTTTTTTTTTTTTTTTTTTTTTTTTTTTTTTTTTGTCACACACACACACGCCGTCATCGGCGCGAGCGATGATTTTTCCGTTTGATACACGCAACTGCGAGAGATAATTGCTACCGCTGTAACAATATTATTGTCTTCTCGAGAGATCACTCATTTTATTTACTTGATGCTCCGAAATAAACTTACTTAAGCGCTGCTGCTTTGTGATGACTCGCTTTGATTTCATTGCGATCTCATTTCCGCTATCGAGCAAGCGTCGCGCGAGAAATTATATCCCGATACTGCGAGTGTTAACGGCGTTCTCTCGTTTTAAATTTGTACATACACAATATTTCGTGTATCGCACGAGAGAAGATGTAGCGCGCACACGCGCGTGTAGAATTTATGTATCTTTGTCAGGTACAGAGAAATCCCGGGTTTTAACGAGAAACAAAAAATATAACAGATTGCTGATACAAATACACAGGAGATCTTAAGGTCACGCGCAAAACGTCCTGACGTTACGGATCTGTCTGGAGAGAGAGAGAGCAAGAAAATCGTGCCGAAGTAAAAAGATACAGATGAACGCGTTTCTAACGACACTTTCATACTCGAGTCAGCTTCTCTCTCGCGCGTGATTCCGCCGATAAAACTTTTCTCATGAATATTTTATAAGTCAATCCGATTGATACAACGGTCTCGGCCAATAACGCATCAACGAGGTTTTCTACGCGAGATATTCTTGATCGAGAACGGCTCGATCTCTTTCCTATACATTCCCCGAGCCGCGTTGTCGTCCGCGGCGGGACGCTGCGATTTTCCTACAGCAGCCTCCCACGTCTCGTGAGCAGAATCTCTCTCTCGATGTAATCGGGCTTACGCGCGCGCGCCCGTGTATGTACTGCATTAAAGCGTGTACTACATTAAGCGTATAGACGGGGTGCAAGCATCAGGGACGCTCAGAACCCTGATTATAAATGCGTATTTACGGTGGTGGACGGCGGAACGAAAGCGGTTGCTTTGACACAAATTCCGCAGAGACTAAATCCCCTTCCTTATAACGCTTGGAGATATATCCGAAGATAAACGGTCATACATATTTTACAATCTCAGCTCCTCTCATCTATCCGCGGTCTTATTCGTCTCTCCGCGTCTCTCTAAGAATACGGTTTGTATAATCAGTTCGAGAGGAGGCACACATCTGCTTGCAGTGAATGTTTCGCACGCGCGCTAAGTTGTATTTTATTGCGTGCAATCTGTTACACGCGCAGTTGTCGTAACTTTTCCATCCCCCCGTCGCTTGCAATCGGTCATAAGAAAGAGAACATCAACATATATATGTATATATACATGTGCAGCAGCCGTATAATTGTACGTGATCAATTCTTCGAGACAACACATGAGAGAAAAGAACACGGCCTGCACGTGTTGTCGTCGTCGATTCAGAGCGTAGTTCGGATGCGTCGATAACGCAGAGTATTTTCTCTTTTCAACCCCGGGATTTTCGACACGACGCGCTCGACACAATGTGTGCAATCGTGTCACAGCGTGTCAATTCTTTTCGCTTCCGCCTGGTCGTGTTCCTTTCACGGCAGCGCGGTAAGTTAGTCGTCGAGCTCTTTTACGTCACCGCGTGACTTCTTGCCGAATTCAACTTTTCTCTCTCGCTCTTTCTCTCGTATTTTTATATTCCATCGTGCTGAATCTCAAATCTGGTGCGTTATGTAGAATCTGTTTGGCGCGGCAGCCGCGCGTCGTTTACGCGGCTTAGGATCTCGCGAGATACACTTTATTCTTGTTCTTACGGAAGGTAAAACTTTTTTTTTTCACCACCGACCGGATCTACGGTCGCGAGTGGCGAGCTACATCTTCCGAAGAAGATGCTCTCTTCCTTCGTTTGA
Source organism: Pseudomyrmex flavicornis (assembly GCA_014825475.1). NCBI lineage: Eukaryota > Metazoa > Arthropoda > Insecta > Hymenoptera > Formicidae > Pseudomyrmex > Pseudomyrmex flavicornis. The sequence continues at coordinate 10,669 of QVNW01000678.1, read as the reverse complement.
TACGTGCTTCTCCTCTCGGCCACGCTCGCGACTGTCTCCCGTCTCTGTTTGATCGGTTTTTTCGTCTTCTGTTCCTCTTTCTTCTTCCGTTCGCGTTACGCGTCGCGCGTCACGCTCCTGCACCCTGTCTCGCTTTACAAGAGACTTCCGCGGGTCTCGTTTCCACATCCCGATTCTCGTCGTCTCCTCTTCTCCGGTGTCTTTGTTCCAACGTTACCAGTCCTCGTTTTCATCGGCACACCTTTCATGCCGTCTCTCATCTTTGTTCTACTTCTAGCACGCACTTTTTCGCCCTTTCATGTGTTTTCATCCCCCGTGTGTTCTCATCCACTTTCTTGATCCGTCGTCGTCGTCTCCTCTCTCTTCAACCTTCGTATCTGCCTCTCCGTTTCTGCCTTTCCAACTCTTGCCGGTTATCCTTCTTTCTCCCGCATCGGTTATCTCAATCTCTCCCCCACGCGTGTGTCTCTCTTCAACGTCACGATTCGCGCGACGCGCCTTCTTCCTTCAACCCCTCTTTTCTCTCACTTCATCTGTCACCCTTTTCCAAACCCTACCCGTCTCTCTTTTTCTCTCTCTCTCTCTTTCTCTCCCGGTCTAGCTGTCCTTCACCGACTCATGCACACCCTCCGCCGTCGGTTCCGCGCGGATTGCTCCTGCGCGCTGGGATGCTGCGAGATAATCGCGTCCCCTCGCCCCTCGTCTAACCAATCCTCGCAAGTCACCCCGCATCGAGGCAAGCAGCAGTGAGAGCCAGGCCGCCGCCATAGCCGCTCCCCGGGCAACGAAGGAGGAGAAACCGGCGAACCACTCTCTCTCTCTCTCTCTCACTCTCTCTCTCTCTTTCTATATATATCTATCTTTTCCTCTCACTCTCCTATGTCTCTCATCGTCTCTCGTTCTCCCCGTCTCTGTCCGACGCTCCCGGGTATCCGCGTTGCGGTGCGCGTTTCTCACGACGGCGATGTTCTAACCTATATTCCGGGGGTGGAATTTCACCAGCGTGACTCGTCATCTCGCACGCGCGCGCGGACCGACCGAAACGACCGGGCGAGCACCCGGCGGCGCGGCTGACGTGGACCCGGACACGCGCGAGCCGTTTTCTACGCGAACAGCGTGTAGCATCTCTGACGGGAGCGCATAGAGAGAGAGACGGTGCTGCTGAGACACCGTCGCTGCCACCGTCGAAGCGGTAACAACGACGTGGACGACGACGACGGTCAAGGAGAGAGCGAGTGAGAACAACGTGGTGAGAACGTAACGTGTCAAAGTTTGTTCTTCTCTGAGAATTGCGAATTGATAATGACGATGATGATATAACGGTCTCGTGTGCGACGTATCAACGACGTGGGTGACTACTTTGTTTCTCGTCAAATATCGTTTACGAGGCACGAGCGTGAGCGGTGAGATAATTCCGACACAGTTTAGCGGACACGACACAAACGTCGTTGAACAAATTGATTGTAGTCGATCGCAACAGCATCGGAAAAGCGGTCGGAGGTGCAGTTGAGGAATGTGCGACGTTTTCTAGCTTATTTGCGTTCATACGTACGACCGCCGGCGCGTATTCGCGTAATCGCGCGCGTGGGATACGTATTCGAGCGGAGTGGAATGCAGTGACGTCCAAGGTGGTGATCATTCGCGAATAAAGAAAATTTTTTTTTTTGTTTAATAAAAAGGAGTATCGTGAGCTTAGTGAGATTTGTCCGGTAAAATCGGTACATAAGTGAAACGACGTTAGTGAACTTGACGAGCCGTGAACTTGAGGGGGAGGGTGGGAGTACGTTAAAAATTTTGTGCGCCATGTCAGTGTGAGTGTGAGCATTCTGTCGGTCAACGAATGCCATTAAGAGATTAAACGCGGTTCGTGGTGTCAGTGTGTCGCGTCATCATCATCGTCGGTGCGTATTCGGTTCAAATATACTCCGCGAACACGCGGATAATCAGAAGAGATCAGTTTCCGCGATTCGCGCACAACGACGAACATATGTATCAAACGGGCGCAACGTGCTACTGACCCGCAAAATAAATGATGACGCGTGCACGAATGTGCGAAATCGACGATATTCAGTTTTGAATTGAAACACGCGACGTCTCTTGCGTAGAATATCGAGGTAATCCCACACATACACATGTATAGTATCATCGTCAAACGCACATCAATTGTCCGTCGAAAATTATCGAGGCCGCAAGTGGTAGAGGAGTGTCTTTGTGCTGACGCAAGCAGGTGAAAGTCAAAGAAGAGAGAAAGAAAATAGGTGAAGAAGTAGATACTCGATGTATGAATGCTGCGTTCGATCTGGCAGAAGTGTGACGATTTGCTTTGAGGGGAAAAAAAAAACAAAAAGAAACGACCGCAGCGCGAGTGCTATCGCGACTGTCCGAGCGAGACGACGCGCTTGAGAAAATATTGCGCATTTTACGTGGAAGGAATTTTCTGAAGGAAAAGATTCTCTCTCGGAACCAAGAACCCGCAGTAGTCAATAATGTCTAGCCGCTAAGTGTCTACAAAGTACGCGCGATATTCGCCGGAGAATTTAATCAAGCGGTCAAACAGCGGGAACAAGCCGGGCGCCGCTCATAGGGTTGCAAATTTCTCGCAAAGTCGATCACGCGCGGTTGGACGTCACGTATTTTCATCACATCATCGTTTTCACAATTCCTGAGCAAACCGCGAAACACATATTTCTTCATGTGCAACGTTGAAATCGTAGGATTTCCGAGGAAAACGCCGAAGGATAGCGGGTATTCGTCGAGGAAAGATAGTGAACTTTTAAATCACGTTTTTCGACCGAAAAGTGATCAAGGTTCTCGTCGTTACGCGCAGCGAGATCGGAGAAAGTTAGTCGAACGGCGCGACGAAGCAAACACAATTGGCTGACGGTCGACTGAATTCTCCTCTCACGATCGGCGGTTGCATCGCACGTCGGCACGTGCGTCGCATTACAGCGAACCGCCGCCGCGAACAATTGATCGCGATAATTCGATTTGTCGTTGCGTCTAACGCCTCAAGTTCCGGCTTTCGCCTGTTCTGATATATACGTACGGTCCTCGCGTGTAATCGCGGCTCATTAAGCGTCACGAAGCTTTGAAACAGCATCGGACCCGTTTGAACGCGCGCCCGCTTTGTCCGCCGACGATGTAACTGCGAGGTGCCGAGTTGCACGAGAGTCACGTGGCGCTGACAATCCCGTTCGGCGAACGTAGCCAGCACTATCGATACTTACAAAGGCGGAGAATATACAGAGAACCGTGCTGCCGATTGTTCAGCTCGAAGACGGTCAAGTCTGATCGATTTCCTTGTCTTGTTTGTTCAACAAACTGCTTGCGGTTTGTGCCGAAAGCTTTTGTCGGTCATTTCGGTGATTCGACTTACAACAACGGGGGATCCCGCTTGTGAATTACGAGTGTGCGCGCGCGCGCGCGCGCGTTGATACAAACGATATTATATTTTGTTCACGTGAATTGGCAGCGGAGAGCGGGATTTTATCGCGAGTGTTTTCCGGTCGTTATCGCGCACGATTTTGTCGCGAAGCATGCGTACTCGACGTGAAAGTGCCATACTGTGAAGTGCTGTTCGACGATTCGTACACGGCCGATCTGATATATATACACACACACACACACACATACATATATACACACACATCACACACACACACAGAACGACGTTCGTTCTCTTCTCGAATCGCGACGGACGTAACCTGATCTCGCGATGCTGCGGCATCCCGATGACGTCGTCGCTCCGACACATCGCGAGCTGCTGCGCGCGACGGGATGAGAAGCGGATGAGAGGCGGAAACAAGAGTAGGTATGTGTGTTGCGCACGTGTATGCAGTTACGTCAAGAGTTGCTCTCTCTCTCTCTCTCTCTCTTTTTTCCCTCCCCCTCTTTTTTCTCTCTCACTCCCGAAAAAAGAACTGACGGAGAAAGGGAAAGGGGAACGGCAGGGTGAGGAGCGGTCATTTTCGGGCCAAGTGGATGCTCCGCTTCTAGTTTCGAGGACGACGCGGTCTTGTGTTTGCCTTTGTTGCTGTGAGTTAAGCGACGCTCGAAGGGAGCTATGCCCTTTAACACGTCGCGGGTAAGAGATCGATCTCTCGCGCACTCGAAACGTCCGGCTCTCACAATTCGTTTAGGTCGAGACTGAAGGGGGGAAATTAACCCTCGTCCGATACTCGACGCGCCTATTTCGCGTTTTACCCCTCTCGATGTTTGCGGACGAACGAAATGATCTAATGGAATTATCCGAGCTGAAAATCATTCGAGCGCTATTTTTTTTCATTCGTAGCAAAATTGAGAGAGAAAGAGAGAGAGTAATTGCAAATAAACAAAGCGCAAACTTTTAAACCTGCTTTCATTGTCCCAAAACTAACTCAAATCCAACTAACGCAACGATTACACAACAATCGTCTTGTTGCAAAACTTTCGACTTTTCGACTTGTGTTACGTACCAGAGCTCACTCGATTACAAGTCCGCTCCCTCCCCCCGTGCGCTTATTGCAGAGGTCTTCCGAAAGTTAATCGACAACGGGAAATTGTTATTCTCCCATGGAAGCGGTGTAATGCAGTTCGAAACTCAAATTGTTTCTCACGTTGATCTGCCAAGTATCGAGAGAAATTTTCTCATAAATTGCAAGTAAATGGCAACGGGGTAACTTGATTTCGACACGCTGCTGCTTTTCTTACACGCGGATAAATTCTCGAGACTGGGACGAAATCGAGCGACTCTTGCTTATTATCTTCGCGTTTGCGAGGGATGCAGGTCGGCGATTCAGGCGACAACGAACGAAACTCGGCGATTGAAGACGACGCGGAAGCGAGAACGCCGCCATTCGTTTCATCAGAATGCGTTTTATTGACAAAGTCGTCGTCCTTCTCGTCGTGTTACTTCCCCTTCGCAAATATCACGGCGCAAATACCGCGGCGCTTGCCGCGAGCAAGAAAGTATCGCGCGATCAAACTTTTTCACAATCCCGATCCTCTCGCTACACCTCAATACATCCCCGTTCTCAAACGTTTCAACGTCGTGCGTTAGTTGCGCGTGTCGCCCTCCGCTCGCTCTCCGTATGTATGTTCCCGATATCTGCCAATCACGGTGTTCAATTTCACCGTTTGTCGAGGCTTGATGTAAATTGACCGTAGATTGCATTGTTATGTGTGCGTATGTATAATTATTCTCTCTGCAAAATTTTCTGCGGATCTATGATATTGCGATGGTAAAATAATGCAAAATGCAACATGCGAGCCAATGAATAATAAGCAAACAAAGGATGATGTATCATGTTGTAACGCAAATCTGATATCTGTTATAATAACGATTGCGATAACGTTTCTTTAGTTAAACAATAATTATGTACAATGAACGTACGCGTTGCGGAGGTACGTTTATAAAACATTCTTTTTTTTTTTTTTTTTTTTTACAACAAATTCCTATATAATGTTTCGTAAAAGTTTATTCGTTTAATTTGTCGAGCAAAGCGAATTATCTGTGCGCGAATTGTAAGAATTAAATAAAAAAAACAAAACGATTAGACTAGTTGCCGACCAAGAGAAAAGTCAAACACCTTTATACGATTACGACATTCTCGAAGACATTAAGTGTCACTTAATGGCCGATAGCTGATACCTCGACATTTGCCTCCCTCTCAATGCTTGCGATGTACGTGCTTGTAGATCGAAATGGATTGACGTTAACACTTCCGGCAATTAGAAGGAGCTCTCTCTCTCTCTCTCTCTCTCTCTCTCTCTCTCTCTCTCCAGCGCAAAAACATAGCAAACGTGATATTGAAGAAAATTACAAGATTATATAAACATTTTACTGAGATGAACAGCTGGTAATTTCGAGGAACACTATAATTAGTGAGAATTATCGGATCCCAATTGGATACGATACTTAATTGCTACACTAATTGTTATTTGAGGATTTAAGCAATATCATCGAGTTTCTCAGTCTCTCCTCTGTACACACTTTGTTCATTAATTTCTTCAAAATTTCTTCTTCAAATCGATTTTATCAAGCTTTACCAATATAAATCCAATATCATCGGGTTTATTAACAAAATTACCATATGTAACACCAGATATGAAATTGGGCGTGCACACATTTTTGGCCAGCGGCTCACCGCAAATCCACAACAGTTACGTTTGCAAAGCACTCGAGTTTATTATGAAGCGTTAATGCATTTATTCGCCGCATGTACATCTCTCTCTCTCTCTATCTCTCTCTCTCTCTCTCTTGCTTTATATCAGCACTATCATTTGATTATATACATATATTGTGTGTAAATTAATTTTCCGTTCGCTTATCGGAATTGAAATGGCAACCCTCCCCTTCCTCCCGGTCGTTTCCAAAGATGACAATGATTGACGGCGTGGACTCGTTGTATGTGCGTTGTATGTGCGATATACGTACGTATAACACGATATTAAATTCGTCACGTGTCTTCTGTCGAGCTCGCGCACCAAACACCAGATAGCAAAATAATTACATTGCTTTAATCAACGCGTCATCGATGCAACGCACGGCGTGTACGTGTGTGCGAAGTTATTAAACAAATCAATATCGTTGCTCTTCACGAATTAATGTTTCGTTAGCGGCCAAAGTCGAACGCGATAATTTTGCGCAAAATGCATTTATTTGAACTGACAGATGTCGAGATCAGCACGTTGCGAGAACGGAATAAAAATGCCTGCAAAAATATTTGCGTCCTGTGCACAGTACCGCACATTGCGCGAGCGCACGCGCGCGCGCGCACGTTCTAACAAAGAAATATCACACAGAACGAACCTCACTGCGTCGCGATCACGTTCGAATATTATTCATTAAATCCAATGTAATCCATGTACTATTAAAAAAAAAAAAAAAACCTTTTTGTTTGCTCAAACGTGTTTACGATTCCCAAAATCGTTTAGCTTTTTCAGATACACGCGCGCGTACGCGGCAAACGCACAGTGATTTCTCTTTCACAATAAGTTTACCTCTCACATATATCTTCTCTTTTGTGTGGTTTCCATTCTATACACACGTATATACATATAGGACAACTCGAAATTATCTCACGTGTATTGGTAAATGGGAACAACGTGTACACGTCAAATCCTTACGCTTTGCTAGACAAATCTAGCTTTCGATCCCGACTGGTTAAATTGGCCAAACGCGAAATATATTTCGCCGCTCTGTCAGATGAGGGAAACCGCATGTACTTTCCATCCGCGGTCAGATTCCTGCCGCGCTTTCGGGCTTTGCGAGAAGATAAATCGATCGCAGTTGTATCTTCGGACGTAGATAGTTTCAAGTTATGATAAGTCAGACACGGCGGAAATAAGAGAGAACTGTTTCGGCATCCATTGTAATTTATTGAAGGTTATGCAGCGAGTGTGTGTATACACATATACATTTATACACCTCCACCGGGTGCGTCGGCGCACCCACGCTCGCAGGGAAGATCGTTCTTTTTGCCTGTATTTTTTTTTTTCGTCCGGGCTCTCTCGTCACAGCCCTTGTTTCTCCTCCCTTCGGAGCGACCGCCGCCGCGCCACGTTCGGCTTTTTAGCGGATCCGGCGAATTTATGTATCACCCCGGCTGCAGTTCGCCGCGCCAATAAATTTTGCCTCGCGACATCATCCTTATTGATCTCTGTTACAATGCGCTTTTCGCCCGGGTACGGGGCGGGGGAAAACAATTTTTTCGCTGTAAATCACGCTCCCAAAATTTACACCATCTCCTCCTCCTCCTCCTCTTCCCTCTTTCCGCTCCGCCCTCGCGCGTCGCCGCGTGAACGCATCTCTCCAAATTGAGCGTTGATTTTTTAAAAAAGCTCGCGCGCGCGCGACTTCCGCGCGATGCACTTTATGGAATGAGGGTGCCCGATACAATTAGATTTAGGCGAGGTTACGCGCGTGCTTCGCTCGCAACGATGCGCCGAGCTTTCGAGTGGATTTGAGAGAAACCAGTAACGGTAACGAAGTACCATTTCCCATGGAATTGCACCCAGTGTATCTACCGGGTTAGACCGACACGCGTAGCAACTTTCCGGTCGATGCTTCATATTGAGGGCATTATCTCGTTTTATTCAGAACGCCGAGCGCTGCCCGTTCGTATTCTCGCTGCCGGTATCGTTTATCGGGCCGGCTTTATGACGTCATAGCGCGCAACTAGGTTATCACGGAACACCTGTATAAAATAACGGTACATACCGCTTTGACTTGGGATGCGGATTAGATGACGTGGATAAACGGTAAGCAAGATCGCGATGGTGTCTGACGAAATAGTTGCGTATTTAAAACGAAGACTCTTGGAAAGATATCGATCGATTGAAGAATGTGACACACAACACACACGCGATCGAATACATTTATTATCTTTATGTCTATTATCTATTATCTGTTGGTAACTTCTATTTGAAACGCAATTAACGTTGCAACGTCTTTCATCCAGCGAGCGGTTCTACAAATTCCGCAAAGGAAGGAGAGATAAATTCGCCGGTGATTTTTTTTTATGACGCGCAAGCCGAAAAATAAATAAATAAACGTTAAACCTCGGCATTACCGCGAGATAAATCCTCGCGTTCATAAATCACGAGCGAGTGTTTTATTATTAATTTCGCGATATATATTCACGTGTACTTATGCAACAACAACCGCACCGAAGCGCGTGCGATTACAAACGCGCGTATATCGCGCGTATACCACGCGGCGGTCCTTAAAACTTAATTATCTTTGGACGTGTCGCATTATCTGAATTTTCTCATTAGCACACCGAGTAAGAAGTAATATCAGCCCGTAATGACGCAAATTTCCCTCTTAGAAAAGCGTCGCGCTTTTTTCTCGACGCTCGCGATAAGAGCCGTTCCAGAGCGTTCCAAAATTAAAAAGGTAATTAAAGGAGCGAATCGCGCGGGAGAGAAATTACCGATTTCCGCGCGAGCTGACGATGATTTTATGCTTCTCTCAGTTTTACGTCGTGTCGTTTTTCTCATTTTTACGACATGTCATCGCTTCTTCAGCGATTCAGAGTCGGTTTTCTCTAATTGCATATAATGTGGAAAAATAATTGCATATATAATATGAGAAAATAATGTTTTTGCGCGCGCGCGACAGTTGAGAAGAGATGACCATCGTATAAACGAGTTGATAAAAGTGGAAATAATGTAAGCCAGTAATTAGCAAAAATTCTCACAGTCTCATATGTGACTACTCTGTAATTCTAAAAACGCACACAGTGGCACGACGCGCACGCTAAACCTGTTTTTGTTTTATGTTTTAACTTTTTCCTATTTTCGCTGAAACTCTTATAAACGAGGCAAAGTTTCGCTTGTCTCCGCATAATTGTATTGTTTGAAAGACATTCTTGATATTATGTATTCATTTTTTTTTTCGTAAATTGTCTACAAAAAAAAATACAATTTGTAAGATGTAAGATAAACGAACACATGCTAATTATTTAACTTGAAGTTTCGCTTGTTTTTGAATTTAGATCTGTCATTGCGCGCTGTTGAAGATTACATGAGGAGAAAAGACAAGTTACATTAACAAAGGCGGTATTTTATATAATCGTTTCTTCAGAAATAAGACCGTCTTACTTATTCGTGAATAATTATCTGCAAACGAGTGCCAATTTGTGTGAGATTTAAGATAAATAAAAACATACTCATTATTTAATTAAAGGTTTGTTTGTTATTTTGTGCTTGAATTCGGATCTGGCAAGTGTCATTGCGCGCTATTCAAAGATTATATGAGAAAACGAGCTATATTATAAAAGCGGTATTTATATAATCGTTTGTTGACGGAAATAAAGACGTCATAATTATATGTATATATATACATAAAATATATATGTACATATACATATACATAAATAAGACGATTTTAGATATAAGATTCGACTGCGAACACCGCACTAAATTTCAAGCCACTCAGGAGAACGTCTAGTAAGCTTAATAATAAAACACTCGTCTTTCTCGTATTAAGTTATCTACGGTAAATTCCTCCTTTCATCGAAAAAGATGCTTTACTTCCGTCGATGCGGAAAATATAAATACGATGCGTATATTGCGCTCTCGCTGGCTCGCGTATCTACCGCGTATTATGGCCAAACAATGCACAATATCGGATTAATATTCTGAGTAATGCATTTAGCACCTTGATTGAGACCGATGCAATCGTAGCTGCTGCATTTATCGGCGACGGCCGAATCACGCGATCGTGAGAACGCAACAAACTAAACGGGCGGTGTTTTACGTTACATCGTCTTGTACTAAATTCTTGATGCAGAGATATATTTTAATATCTCACTTGTGCGCTTAACACGCAAGTAAGATGGTAAAATATTTTTTACATTTTTATGAAAAAACAATTTAATGAAAAAAAAGTCAATTAAAAATTAAATGTTACCAAATTGCAAAAAGAGCTTGAAGAAATAACACACGCACAATGCGTGCACAAAATTGTATCGTAGCGCGCGCTTGATTGAATATAACGTAATATCGCGTACGTCGCGATAGCTCTTGGTGCTTAATGTTCCAAACTATCGTACCTGAATATTCGCGCACTTGAATGCAGGATGACGGTGAATATGAGGTCGCCTAACTAGTATAAACTCGAGCGTAACTTGCCTGTCAGAGTTCATACGCACGAGAGACCAATGCGAAAAGTTCGATCCGCCTA
>QVNW01000677.1:0-30605 GCA_014825475.1 Pseudomyrmex flavicornis | reverse complement strand
ATATATATATATATATATATATATATATATATATATATATATATATATATTACATGAGATAAATTATTATGTATATATATATATATATACATATATATATATATATACATATATATATATATATCTACTTTTTGTCGATTAAGTTATTAATATATATATATATATATATTATATATATATATATATATTAATAACTTAATCGACAAAAAGTAGAAAAAAATCTGACATTGAAAAGATAAAGTAAGTTTCATTTGTCGAACAATCTGTCATGGATGTTGTTCTTTGTACATATATGCGTCTGCTCTACTAACAGATTATTTATAAAATATATATGTCGAAATATATTTAAAACTGTGTCAACAAATAAAGTTACGATATTATGCATGTCATAAGAATTATTTTTATCTTATCTACATCTGATATTCATTATTTATTTTTTTTTTAATACATTTTCCCCATTACAGTTTTTACAATAACTGCAACAAATAATATGTAATTCTTTTACGACATTACGTATTATTGCAAAATTAGAACTACATTCTTTTCTAGTGTTTTAAAGTTGAAAATTTAATGTCTTGAATTTAATGCTAACTAAATTGTTAAAATACTCCGCCCTTCAAAAAAACAATCAGATTTCCTCTTGAGATAATATTTTTTGTAATGATTTCTTTAAATTGGAATAGATTGAAAGTTTTATATATCTGTCATATTAATCGAGCGTCCGATATAGTTTTTCGAATTAAATTTATTTTGTATTAAAAATTTGTGTAATTTACACTCAATTAATAATTGTGTAATTACATATCTGGCTCTCTCATTATTATTTATATTTATTTATATAACAAGTAAAAAATAAATACTAAAATTTTTGGAGAATAAAAACTTTGCCTGTAAAAAAAATTATACAAAAGAATGATCTTTGTTTAAATTTGATGTGATTTTCTATCACTAGTAAATTAATAGATATGATAGTAAATTAATTGATTAAATTGAATATTAAGAGAGAATTGTCAAGTATAACATACATAACTTCAAAATCCGTCTCTCTTCTCTAACAAAAATAAAAGTTTTAGAAGATAACATCTTGAAATAGAAAATCAAGAATACAAAAAAAAAAAAAAAAACAAACAATTTTTCAACTTGAGTGAACTTTTACGCGCATTAGGCCTCTTGTACAATGCAAAGGAATAGCGATAGCAACAGATGATAAACACAGAATTCCAACTCGTCGGAAATTTTATCGCTTATTGCTTATTCCGTTTTTTGATCTGCATTGATATATGTATATTTTTGAATGTTAGATTCGCCGTACCTACCGTTATTTATATATATAAGCCCTATAACACCGATGGTATTTCTATCGCTATTTTTTCCATTGTGCAAGGGGCTTTAGTGTCTGCGTCTTTAAGAATCTCTTCTGTAATGTTTTTCGTCGTAATGCTGCGTCTCTTTTCATTTACTATGCATGCATGCATGCACGATAAATATCAGAAATAAGTGCAGGTCAGATTAGCAGAACAATATGTTAGTGTGGTATGCCAATTCGAAATGGGGCCAGAATAGCAAAGAAAGAGAGAGAAAGAGAGATTAGCAATAGTGGTCTCCGCTAGAGTTGAGCAACTCCGAGAAGGCTGTCTCTCTCTCTCTCTCTCTCTCTCTCTCTCTCTTTCTCTCTCTTTCTCTCTCTCTCTTTTTCTCTTGACTCAGAGCTCTGTCAAAGTCCGCATGTAGTCGGCAAGTGTTACAGTTCGTATCTCAGTAGCGGAGCAGAGAGCGACCAAGATCCGGAAGATCTATCGCTCGCGGTAAATTCGCGTGGAGTCTTCCTTCATCTATGAAAAATTGATTCTTCTCTTATCGAGACTGTCTTCAATCCTGTTCGCGTAGTGCATTTCATTATTGATTATCAGGTGATCGTTTTTGTGTTGTTATTGTTGTTATTGGTGGTGGTGCTAGCCGAATCGAATCTAGAGCATGACGAAAAGACACACGGTGGTCGTGAAGCTTAAGAGATCCAGTACCGACAGACCTTGGGGTATAAGAATTGCCGGAGGTGCCGATCTGAACACACCGATTGTCGTCACTCGCGTGAGTCGACTCTTTTCGACGTAATTCCCGTTTAAATTAATACAAAAGTTTTCTTTGACAGGTTTAAGATTCGATAACAGATTTAAATTCGTTTTAAGTTATGTAAGAAAACAATAGAGTGAGATCTTTGTGCGAAAAAAAAACATATGTAATAATGAAACTGACATGAACGCAAAAAGGCACGACAAACTTAAAGATAAAAATAAAAAAATAAAATCTATCTATACTCTACGGTAAAAGACTTGTTTTTGATTAACGAGGTTTCGTGTCGATGTCTACTTACTTGGCTTCGATACAATTTTGCGTTGGCATTTGCAGTTGAACAATGGGAAAATACGTAATATAATCTCGTAATCTCTCGAACATTAGAAGTAGAGAGAAGTCTCTGCCAAGGAATTCTCAAATCAACGATCTAGTGCTTGTTGACATAGATACATGATATTGCATTGCGATGCGTAGTTGCATCTCTAAACGAAACGCGTCCAACGAGATAATTAGAGAGCGACTTTTTGTATGTCGCGGACAAGTGTGTAATATCAAATGCGTAATCGAAAAATGAAAATTCATTTTTTCAAACATTAGTATATTATGATTTTATTTTTTTATAAATATATTTATTTTTCACAAGAAAGGTAAAAATTTAAAAACTACCTGCGTTACTTTGCTATAAATTACCTTTTGCTTACACATTTTCAATTATTTAGGTTTATATAATTTGTTTTTACTATCTTTTCTATAATAGTAGTAATAATTTAGTAGTTAATAATGTTGGAGAGAACCAATACGAGACTACATACGGAATGTTGGTGTATTGAATTTTTAATTTAGTAGTGATATCTTCAAATCAACAACAACTGATATTCTATTTGCAGTCGGAGAACGAGGCGCTTCAGAAGGGTGACGTGATCAGGAAAATCGACGATTACGATACGCGGGACGTGAGGCATGTAGACGCACAGAATCTTCTCCAAAACTCCGAAATCATAAAGCTAGTCGTCGAAAGGTCTGAGCCTTCGAGAGCCGCAACATCACGTTTCACCGACACTACGTACATCACCGCGTCACCATCACCGTCACCTACGATTTTCAAGTCGGTCACTGGCAACAAGGCTGCGGTCACTAGTCTGTCAGAACGCAATATTATCTCTTTATTACTACTACGCATTTTCAATTGACAATGCCGCAATGATATTGAACGCACTGCCGTAATATGTCGCATCCGCTACGCTACTATCAAGGGCACCGTTTATTAACTCCGTTTGTTCGATTAATCAGTTTTACCTTACACAAAGCATGCTGAACATTCTCGGCTGTTGCGTTACAATCGCTCTACTTCTTGCTCCGGCAATCATTTATAATGACCCTTCTCCAACCACGCAAACTTTCATGACGACAAAGCAAAACGGACAAAACAAAATTTAAAATTAAAATTTATTTTTATTTTCAATATAAACTTAAAACTCTGTCTTTTTATACGTGATCAATTCTATATAATTCTCTAATGGTTTTTTTTGCGACTTTTTTTTTAACTTACAATCACATATGTTTATGAAAAAATCAAAGTTTACACAATTAATTTTTATACTCACCGAAGCACTGCCGCAGAGCTTCTTGCAATTCGCTACTGTTACGACTATTATATTTATACTTGTGTAAAATATCACACTAATATTTCTTGTGATTCTTTTATATAGATATAAAGAGCCGAAAAAACATTCTCAGGAATTACCAAAGAGTCCAATATCATCACTTTCGGTTGAAGAATACAGACCATCACCGACATCGACTCCCGAATACACTCTTCGCAGCACGATCATCTTACCGCATGAACACCGAGACGAAATTCGTGAAGAAAGAATTCATTTGTCACAGGTATTTTAACAAAATAATATTTTAATAAAATATTTTTTACAAGCTATTATTTTGATGAAAGTAACAATACAGAGGAAAATAACAACACAGAAATCCGACTGTGACACTTTTGCACTTTGAAATCCACTAACAGAATTAATTTATTATCGAATCGTACTGCGTTGACAGGACATTTTTCGTGTTTAATTTGCACTTCCCAGCCATTCAAAACGACAAGAAATATTTAATAATGTAAAATATTGAGAAAATTTTATTTAATATTTCAAATAAGCAATCTACAATTACATTAAAACATAGAACATATAAACAAGAGACTAGCACGATTTCAGTAATTGTTGGTTTGTTTTGGCACAAATATGGCTCAGCTGATTATGTTAGTCTATACGCCATTCCATGTATTCTTTCAGTAATTGTTGATTTTGTTTTCCATAAACTAGCGACTTTAACAACGATGGCAATGATTTGCAAGATCGCGGGTTTGCGTCTAGATGTCTCTCGTTGTAACGAAGTATTTCATTTGTTTTGCGATACCAACATTTTTTTCAGGAAAAACCGCGTTTATTTTATTCAGCATTGCTCACAATCTCGCGACCATGTATATACTACATTTTTAACGGCAACTGCAATGACGCCGATAACAGAGTGGCAGTCGCGAAATGGCATAAATGTACCTTTATTTGTGAGGAAGTGTGAATATATTTTTGTTGGCCCGCGCCACACGAAATCGGAAAGTCCGTCGCCACTAGCAGAGATGCTTGCCATACGCTATAAATATCGCTTTTGCACAACAAAACCACCTCTGCCTGTCTCGATCCTATACTACGTTTTCGCAGATTCAGAACGTCGTCTTCTTCTTTTTCATTATTTCTCACTTAGTGGGAATAGATCTGTTTTCAGTCCCAAGTACGTACGTAATGTTTTTTTTTCTATATCATCAAGTAAAATAAAAAATAACATGTTACGAAAATATTTAAATGAAAGATAATTTACGAGAATTCTAATGTTTGATGCTTTTATATATATGTGAGAATTTTATTTTTTCCTAAGACTGGCAACTTTTAGCCGAATGTTCACATTTACAATGTATATTTTAATGTACATTTGTTTTTCGATATTTAAAACATACTATTTATAGTTCACATTTCTATTTCTATTTTTATTTAATAATGATAACAAAATATTTATTAGAAGATTTTAACGATCAAACATTGCATTTTCGAACAATTGTTTTGTTAATTTTATTCTGAAATTTGTCGAAGAAAATATTTTCTTATAAAATTTTTTATTGATTATTCCAAACATCTTTGTAGGACATTTTAGCAAGAGTTTTACATAAAAACACAAGCAAACAGAAAGAGAGAGAGAGAGAGAGAGAGAGAGAGAGAGAGAGAGAGAGAGAAAAGAGCGTGTGGAAAAAGCCAGACTTAGTGCCGCCCGCGCTCTCGTCGAGCCAGTAGTGTTTTAGCGCAAATAATCACACGATAGTCGCGAACGAGAGACGACGCGAGCGATTGCGATAGTCGCAGAGTTGCTGCCGTTAAAAAAGTTGATAAAAGCCGGGAAAAAGAGAGACAGAAACAAGAGACCAAGCTGCTCTCGCGGAACGCATCTCACGGAGACAAAAAAATGCCCGCTTATACAACCGTTTATCGTTACAACATCGAACATCAGCCAAAAGAGGAGGAAGCGGCTGTTTACTGGGTACGAAAGAGAAAAGCAAAAAATTTGTCAGTTTATTAAATTTATAAAAAAAGGGAACATCAGCGGACTCATGCACATAAGATAAGAAAACCGCAAAGATCGCGAACACACGAGACGATCTTTCTCATTCTTGAATGATTTTTTTCGAGAACACGGTCAATATATATGCTTGCGAATTTTGCTGAGTGACAAATTAGATTGCCATAAAAGCTGGAAAGATATGGTAATGTAATTTCCTCGTTTTTATTTTATATAAAAATTTTCTGGTAGAAAAACTGTAGATCGAAGATGATGTGAATCATATATCTATTTTAGAGTAAAAGTTAGTTTTGTGATACACTCGAAAGCGGATTTTAACAAATTTATTTTTTATAAGTTTCAAGCAATTAAGAGATTTAATCTCTGTTGCTTTTATTTATGTTAAAAGTAAAGCTATATTGTACGACATATTACTTAATTATTTAATAGATTTAAAAAGTACAATAAAAATTAATTATAATTTATATACTTGTATATGTATATAAATTAAAAAAATTAATCTTATTTATTTGGTAAACTTTGTTTTATTTAAGTACAAAAGTTTTGCCTTCCATATCTTAAAAAGTCATTGTTTATTTTGCCTAGATGACACGTGTTTTACTCAAATAACAACTATAACGCACAGGCTTAATTCTCGTCATCCTAAAAATATAAAAACTTAATAACAACATAAAAGTTCAGTTCCACTGACGTTTTGCGCGATATTAAAAAATTTCAACATTGGTATCAAATATTAAATCTTAAACGATATTAAAGATTTAAACGATTTAGATTTTATGTGTGAAAATATAGATAAGTTTTAATATATAGATAACATTAACACGTTGTAACATGCAATTTCGTTTGCAAGACAATTTTTATTCAATAAAATTGTAATTAATTCTTTATTTTAAGAAATATTAAAGAGGAATTTAATATTAAAGTTCAAATAAAGGATGAGATCGCTTGCAAACACGCAATGTGCATTAATATGTAACGCACAATATAATAAAACACGAAATAGAATATAAACTTACTGTTGCAGATGTCATTCATAGGGTATTGTGTTCTATTTTCGCGTGAACAGAATCTGTTATTCACAAACATGAAAAGTCATCATACAAAAACACGTTTCGTATTTTTTATGGTCATTTATAGTCCAAAAAATTAGCCATTTTGTCAAGATACGAAAAATGTGACATTCTGAATTTAAATGTGTTTAACTGACAATCTAGAACTCTATTCTACACTCGTAACCAACAAAATAGAACTCCTGAGCTTGCCCAAAAATCGGAATTTTTTTAACTATTATTCAGAAATTTCCGGAAAATAAATAGGAGAAAATAATAAAACTATTATTAGATGTTTGAAAAAGAGAATTTATGAATTTTACCAAATTACTAATCATAGAATTACTTTTAATATAAATCTCAATTCTATAATTTTATATTATAAAGTTGTGAATTATAAACTCAAAATGTGTTTGGTCGTTAACATTTCTTTTGCCAGTATTCTATATTACGTGTTTCAATCAGTTTCCAAAGAGTTTAAGTTTTGTTTCGACGTCGCCAATAAACACTGTGTATAACAGTTCGGTCTGAGTTTAGTTCAGAGATCTTTTACAAAACGTTGTCCGAACAATCGCGATGTTTGTGATAATTCTCTAAAAAAAAAAAGGAGATAAAAGGGCTCATTATATGAGAGCTAACATATTTCGTACCATTTTTTTTTAATATTCAATTTCCTTAACATTTCCTTATTTCTATAATCTATAGTTCGAAATATAGTTAATTGAAACAGAAAGAAAATCAAACATTTTTGAGATGGGGCGGACATCCTTACTTGACTTATTGCACCTTTCTTAATCAACGTGTGACTTTGTCAACGCTTTCAGCGAGAAACGCTTCTCTCGTCAAGAAGCAAATAAAAATAAATACAATACAGGCGCTTTCTAGTGAAGTCACGGACAGTAAAAAGTGAGACGCGAGAGAGACAGAGCAGCGATTCTTGTGTATGCGGCTGAGAGTGCGTGTTATTTTTGCCAGCTGGGAGCCTTCATCTATTTCGAGAGAGTCATTCGCGGATCTAAAATTTAATAACGTTCCTGACCCATTTCTAATGGAATCATATTGTAATCGCTCGATTTTACGGTGCAAATGAAAAACGCAACAGTTGCGTACGCAAACTTGCTCTTGCTATTGCTTGCAAGCGTAATTCTAATTATGAAACGTAGCAGCATGCAAAATAAGAGAACGTAAAATAATAATAAAATTATTAAATTCCTTTATTCCATAGATTGAAAACTGAGTGTCAACTTCTTATCCATCAATCATCAATCTTAACCAATAGTTGTAATTTCTCAATTTCAAGTGTGAAGAAATAAATTTAGGAGCGTATATAAGTTTACAGAAAAATAAAAAATCCATCCTTTTAAAATGTTATATATATATATATATATATATATATATAAATAAATGTTGTGTGTGTGTGTGCGCGCGCGCGCGCGTGTGTGTGTGTTTATATAAAACTGCGTAGTTTCAGAAGCTCAACACGCGTATTAGTTTTGAGACCAACAAAATCATTGCAGAGAATTGTCTATAAATTTTTGAGCTGCTTTATAGAAGTATAGCTATTTTGAGATAGGTTTACATGAGAAATAAAATGAAACATCTTTCGCCTGAGAAAAAATTGCACGCTTTATTCACAACTTTTTACGATAATTAAAAACTTGGTTCTTAAATTTTCCCAAAAATTTTGCAGAAATCTTGGAAATGTCGAGCTTGATGTTCGTTTATTTTTCACATATAGATATGTTTCTGGCAACATGAACTATAAACAGAGATAACTTGCGTGGCGAATCGGCATGATATATATATATGTTGATGATATATATATGATATATATATATATCATCAATATATATATATATATATATCTATCCGCAAAATTACATAATTTCATAATCTCGCGCAAAAATGACGTAAGAATCTGTAACTTGCCAAATTCGTTCGTGATATCGAAGACAATGTTATGCAATTTTCTTATCATGAGCTCGCTAGACAAAATTTTAGTTTATTTTGAGTTGATCAGATGATATCACTTCCGACTCATGAATTACTAGAAATATCGAGTTAATTAATATTAATTATATTACATATAATGATATTATTTAAGGTTGATTATTCTAAAATGCATATCTAATATATTTCAAACGATCTATAATAACTTGCGACGAATTTTTAAGTACTTTACTGTGTATCACATTATAATGCAAAACTTACTGATTACGGAACAGAATCAAATTCTTAAATTAGACTACGACATCGATATTATCAATATATTCTCGTTGTTATGCACGAGAATTATGGCGACATAAAAAAAGTGTCAAAGAATAATAAGCTATCTTTCAATCTCATCATGGCCTCTATTGCGGTTTAATTTAGATCTCGTTAATTAATTAACAGCATCCGCTTCAGCAGAATATTATCTTATAATTTCCTTTATTAGTTATCATCATGCTCATATAATTATATTGTTTTGTTATATATCATGTCAACCTATAATAATATATAATATTAATATTATATATATATTGTATTATATTGTATATTATATTGTATTATATTATATTATATATATAATATATTATATATAATATTAATATTATATATAATATATATTGATAAAAAATCAAAATAAGTATAAAATGCTGTAGTACTGACCATAATCAAAGCCAATGCGATATTTTGCATGTAATTTGTTTATCAAAATTATAATATATTTATACTTTATTCTTACAGCCCTACCGTACGACTCCTTTAGTCTTACCAGGTGCCAAGGTTAAGAAAGATGCTCCTCTCGGCGAATGCTATCTGCGTCATCATCCAAATCCGATGATCAGGGCGGCACCTCATCATTACGAAACGATTCATCCTGAAGTTGCTATGAAACAAAAAGTAATCTAACGCTAAAGAAAAGCTTGTTTATTAAATAGTATTTTCGGCGATGAAACCGAAAATAAAATGTTTCTAAAACCGTGTTTGTATTAAAACCGTAATTATTCTTTTAAATTGTATCTTATTAAACATGTCGTCTGAACAGGTGGCGGAAACAGTACTTCAGCGTGTCGTCGGACCGAATGAAGTTCCAAAGGTTTGAATCACTTCAGTTTTCTTTTGTAAGACGTTTACAGGTTCGAGAAACGATGCTTACACTTTTTGGATATCAAATATATCCACAAGAACCCTATTGAGTTGACGGAAGTTATCTTCGTTTGAAAAGAAACACTTTCTATTTCGATTAATATCTAATAATATTATTAATAATAACAATCAATAATATGTACAATATTTTTAACATGATTGTTGCAGTATAAATGAATACAGAACTTAAAATACATGCCTCAGAATTGTTTTAATTTAACAATATAATTTATTTACTAAAGTAATAAACTTATGCTGTGTATATCTACTGTTTATTTTTAGATAAACATATTGTTTTAATTATTAAAGTACATAAGATAAAGGTAACTTGGTGTTAGTCAAATACTTGTTGAGTCCAATACATTAGATTATTAAAGTTATGTTTATTTTTTGCAAAATTGTTATGACATAATGCTACAATTGCAAATGACACGACACTTGATGACATATTGCAATGATTTTTAATGAAAATTTTATTAATGATTGCATTATTAGTATTTTGTTTGTATTGCACAAAAGTTTAAAATATTTACATGTTAGTATATACATATCTGTGTGTAAATTCTTACAACATATTCAGTTTTTATTTGACTATTTTGATTTTAAGTCACGAGAATATGTATTTAAATTTTGTGAATATTACATGTAGTAGAAAGTTCTTAGTTCTTTTTTTTTAAGAAAAAAATTCAATTTTTTTTTGAAAACAAACAAAAAAAGTTTAATCATCGAAATAATCTTCTTTATTATCGATGATCTGTCATCTTTTGAGCAGCTTGCAACTTTCCTTATGTATTGTGAGATAATAAAAACTCACAATCGCTTTTGAAGCGATAAAATCATCGATGTTTTTTTTTATTTCTTTTGTTCTGAAATGTGTGTAGTCAAGTGATATTGCATTGCTCGGAATAGATGATAATTGGAAGGGATCATACCTGGTGAATACACTGCGTGCGAGAAAAGTTTCCAGCTCAACGCCAAGATGATCTATTTCATCACAGCATGTAGCCATGTTGCAACAAGATAACTTTGCAGCTTTCTTGCTCAATAATTGATCTATTTTTCTCCAATGCAAATGCTTTTCGCTCAAATTAATGAGTTGCTATGAAAGAGTGATAGCGATCCAAAGTAACTGTTTTTCCCGTGCTTGCAGTTTCAGCAATTTATCATAATATTTTTCCAGTTCTATTAGTTACAGAGAAAATCTTCTTGGCATGAATGTTAAGCTTTGCAGTAGATGAAATTTTTTATACATACACCAGCTTTTAAACGTTGCATGACTTACAACATTTCAGCGACTTCAGAAAGAGTTTTCTTGAGATAAAATCCATGTTTAATGGATGGAATATCAAATATGCTCTTTGATTATGACCATCATGAATAATATTGACTTTTGAGATTATATCGCTTGTCTCGCCATATCACAAAGCGTTTTGTAATCATTAATATCAACACTTCAACATTGCAGAAGACGAAAAAATATTTTGATTTAAAATGTTGCTTCGGTCGATGCAAAACTTAAACATTAAGAACTTCCTGCCACACTTAATACTGTAATGGTTATGAAGTACACTGATAATAAATGTGAAATTTTATTTTTTTTAGATCGTCCACAAGCAATTCAATTCGCCGATCGGGCTCTACTCAGAACAGAACATTGCGGATACCATCAAGTGCCAAGCATCCGCTGTACCGTAAGTATCAAGCATTATTTACGATTGTTACTACATTTTCTTAACCAGCTTTTAACCATTCAGACCGAATTAAACACACATGTAGATATCTTTACAATGAATTGCTAATACGCCGTGAAGCTTATTGCAGCGCAAAATAATATATATATTTAATTAAAAAATCAGCTTTTTCGCTTAATTAAGCCACTTATACTCTCATAAATCGCAATTTTAACTGATTCTACTTAAAAGAGTAATACTAATGATTTTTGGACGTAATTTTAGAGATTTTCTGAGAGTTCAGGAACATAAATATGAAAAACAAAAATTATTTTTTTTGATAGTAGATATTTTTCATGCTAATACAAAAAAAGTTTCTTATGTGGAAAAGTAAATTATATATACAGACTTATATGCCATTCATCGATGCGCGATCGCCAGTCTTCGATCATTAAAATAGGTTTGATCCTTCTTTCGTACGGTTTTTTGATCCAACAGATGATTAATTACTTACGTAGCGGTTTGTTTGTTTTTTCAGCATTTTCATAGACTTTTCCTTCGTGAAACAGAAACAAGAAATACAGGATCAAGTGAGAATCTTGAAGGAGCAGGCCAAGGCCGTCTCCTCGAAGAACGTGTGGCCGCAATTCAATAAACCAAATTAAAAATTACCGACTGACATTTGAGACGTTTTCCGATACTTCTCGCATATCGGATCTACGATGGCAGAGTTTCTTGGTTTTTATATGTATCATATTGGAAGAGAGAGAAGATGTTTTCTTATTATCAGAGTATAGCATGTTATGCGTCTATAAATATCGGACAAATTATTCTTCTAAATTAATAGAACAATTTATTATACGATATTAGATCCACATAAAACACTATACAAACTTTCATTATTAGGTGATCATTAAAAAGGGCAAGTGGGATTATAAACGTTGACTAGATGTCTAATGGATGGATATGTCTGTGTAGGGAATAAAAAACATTAAATAATTCTACAACTTATTAACTTAAAATAAAAAAAATTCTGGACATTATTATTACTTAACTTATAACTCGAATATTCGTTGCAATAAGTATTATATTGAAAAGTAAATTTGTTAATTATTTGTTTTAAATAACGAAAAAACTTTTTAATAATTATATATGTGGATATTGTAGATAGGTAAGATAAATAATTGTAATTGTCAATCAAATTACTAAAATACTGAACGTGGCCATTGAGTTTCAACTGAAACAAAATTTAAGTTTAAAATAAATTTACGATTATTGTTTTGCCGTTCGTTACATAGTAAAAATTGTAGACACGTTACTTAAAAAATTAGAAATTTTAGAGTATTTTTGCGCGCGTGTATTTGCGCAGAACACCTTTTTTCTAGCAAAAGCAATAAAAAATTTTTGCATGCGACATAAAGTAGTTAATAATCAATATAGTAGTTGAAAGAACACGTAATAATACTAACTTTGACGTTTTTTCACTCTTCGTAGACTGTAATGGGTCTTCTAGATCCACACAAAACTTTTTTTGCTAAGATATTTGATTTTAAAGTTGCGTCTCAGATCCAATCAGTCCAGCCGTTTAGGAAGTCCACGAAGGGTTAATAAATGCATTAAAAGCTTGCATTTAGATACCATGTTTTGCTAACCAAATCAGATAACAAAATGTCACACGTGAGGAATAACAAAAGTGAAAATTAAAAGTCGTCCCTGTGTACACATGCGGTACGTGCAGTCTGAAGAAGCCGATGAAATATGATCCGAGTAAGAGTGAGGCATACAAAGCTCTGCAGGAAGAAGAACTTGGAGACCAGATCCAAGAAGTCAGGCAACCAGCTCGCACTGGTGTTTTCACACCGCAAAAGTCGAATAAGGTACGTTCTTATAGTTGCTTATAGTATTTGCTTACTTGTAAGATACATTTTATAATCAATATTATGTTTAACATAATTATAGAATTATTAATTCTAACAATTAAATACTATTTAGAAAGTCAACTTTTTACATTTATAAAATATTAGCCTTTATAAAAGCGTTATGTGATAAACATGCTTATGTTTCATGTTTTTAATTGTATCATTTAATTCATTATAAGTAAATTGCCTAAACATATCAAATAAAAATGAACGTATAAAATAAAATAGTTACGTATATTTCTCTTGTAAGTCTAAATTCTTTTTAGTTAAATATGTATATTTAAATCCGCGCTTTTTCACGATATTGCATTAAGCAATATATTTATTCTATACAGATACACCAGACTCCACCAAAAAGTCCAGCATACGTGAGTATTCTTGTATATTTTTCATTCAGATGCGTAAAAAGTAACAATACTGCATATTTTCACAAAATACTCTAATATATAAAAATATTTCTGCTGCCTCGCCGCTTGCGTTTACACTGATATTCTTCTTTAGTTGTTTAAAACTTAGTAATATCATGCTTTTATATTTATGTGTGGCTCAATAAAGCTACTGTTATTATTATTATTATTATTATTATTAATTATTATTATTATCATTATTATTATTATTATTATTTAAAAAAAAACTTTATTAGCCTGATCCTGATCTTACATATTCTATAACATTACAGCCGGACGATAAACACTGACATTATATAAAGCGACTTATTTGGCATTAAAAGCGCTATTTCTCTTATACTTCTTGCTTTTTCGTCTACTAAAATACCGTGTCTAACCATTTTCCAATAATAATTAACAACAAATTGCTTTTTCAAGATTAAAACATTGCGTAAATTTGTTATTCCTCACTTTCTTCAAACTTAGAATGATATAAATTAAGTTAATGATAATACGACTTTCACAATAAACATATATATTCAATTTTAATATACGCATTTGTTAGTAACTTTGTTATTATTATTAGAATCTATTATTCAATATTGTTTCATTGTCGAAGACACCATTAAACTAATTCGTTAACCTCTGTTTCGTTAAGGGTGGATTATATAGACGTCCCTTCCCTCTCCCTTTCGTTAAGGACCTCGTCAACGACTATTAAAATTTTCGCAGGAACTTGTACGTGCGTTTTCTGATACTATTGCTAAAGTGCTCATTTGCTTTTGCATAGAAAAGTTACTTAATTTATAGAAAAGTTACTTAATATATAAGGTTATTTAATTTATACAAGATGGTGTTGTTTTACACCTATTATTATGTATATATACTAAACCGGATACTTAGTTTGTTTTTTTGTTTTGCGTAAAGCGCGTTAATTTACACGGAACAATAGTCTGTATAAGCCTTCAATAGGTGTTCACTAGACGTCACATGGAATTATAAATGTCCATTAGACGTCTAGTAGGCATTATATATGTCTAAGAAGCACACAGTATCATGTCTACAAACAATCATACATGCATCTCTAAGATAAAACTAAAATGTTTCCATTTATAATTTGAAGAAACGTGAAATGGCCGAGATTAATTCAATTTTCAGATAAACGTGCTGGACGACGAGGGCGAAAAGATACATCAGAGCAACAGCTTCAAGAGGATCATGTACAGTGTGCTGGGGCAAACTGATTATTAAAGCCAAACTTACGCTATACATATATTACTATTTAATGTTATATATATATATATTTTATTTATTGTATTTTACGCGCAATAAAAGAGCAATATTATGAATTACGCGCAGAATGTTGAGCGTATCAAACAAAAGTATTGTATTTTACTGAGATTTGTTTAGCGCAATTGAATATAATGTGGAAAATATTATGTAGAAAGTTTAGAACTTGTTAAATGCATACGCATAAGAATGCAAGTGCACTCGATATTAAATGCTTGTCCGCTGTGTATCTTCTAAAAACATAGTAAAATAATAACAGTTACTCTAAAACGCGTCGTTTAGTTATATAACTTGCAATCTTACAGTAGCTGCGTTCCGACATTCACGGTCAGTATTGAAAATCTATAGAACATGTGACGTGAAGTATATAGATTTTTATTACTGCCAGTGAATATCGGAATGCAACTATTATCTTCTACTCGAGATTAGTATTTTTTGCTAGGCGCTACACTAAGATTAACTTAATTTACTTTCCTTTTTCTGCATCTTGTTGTATTTATTTTTTGATGATTTATTTACACTGTGTTATACTTCCAACGTTATGCACAATAAAAAATTAGTTTTCACAAAACTCATCGAATTTCTTTTGCTCTCTTCAAATTCGAAATTCAATGATTTTCTTCTCACGATAGAACTTTTTCATAAATGCTTTTTAAATTTCTTATAATTAAATTTCTATATTACTACTTATTAATAAGAAAAATATTACAGCAAAAAAAAAAAAAAAACTACGAATGTATTTTCATTGTCTCTATATCCTTATAGTGTTTTCTGACCATTATTTTTCTATAGCATGCACCATATTCGAAAGAATTGCGTTTATCTTTTAATTATTTTCAAATCTTTGTTTTTATAAAGATGTTTTTTTTTATAAAAATCACTAAGCTTGCAACTATTAAATTACAAGAGAAAAATATTACACAAGAAACACGAGATGACAGAAAGAATTTAATTAGTAACTAATAAGATACTATAATATCGCACGTAAGTTTTTGTAAAACAAAATTTTAAAGATGTTACTTTTGAGATTTATTTAATAGCAGTTTTGCACAAGTGTACTATTGTTATATTACGCACACAAGTAATATAACAAACAAATAAAGTAATGAATAATGCGGCCTTTGTGTGTTTGACTATCTATATATAATATCGGTGCTAAATCGCGCGAAATAGAGATATCACATAACTATCGTTTTACATGCATCAAGCAAAAATAAAGTTATTCTTTCACCTTATTGCGCTTTTTAACATATAAAACGATCATTACAATACGTAAAATACTTTCTTTTCATCAGCGGTAACGCAAGGGATACGATATTTTTTTTTTCTGTTCGAGTGTGTCTCGTCTTCAAATAGTACAAGTAGAAGAATATAAATACTGTAACCTATATTTTCACACTATTGCATAACGGCCTACACAAGAAGATGCGACTGCTTCGATTAAATTATCATTATTTCTTAGATGCTATTAAGTATTATTAGTTTTTCTTTACTACTCTTAATACACTTTTAAACGAGCTAAACATCCCATTAGCACCTACTGTCCATGGAGTAGCACTAGAATCTTATTTGCACAAGATGCTTTTAAATCCAAATCAAGTTTGACAATTAAAGTTTGATGTATATTTTACTTTTATAGTTTGCTGAAACCGACAGAGCAAAAATATAATACTAGTTGGAGACAACTAGTATCATAAACTGTCTAAAGAATTGATTTGCAGTTAATTTTATATTAGCATAAGACTTCGAGATATTGGTCTAAAGAGATAGTGCTACGTCTGCGTTAATACCACTCTATAGATGCGTTCGCCTTAGGTGCTCACGCTTAGGAGCGCGTATAAACCGCCAATCCTTTATCTTTTTATAGAAAAAGCAACACTAAAAAGTTAAAGTGATTGGCGCAGCCATCTTTTCACGATATATCAATAAATAGAAAAAAAAGTTATCGTGTATTATTTCAAAGCTTTTTACCATGGACAGTTTTTGCGATCTAGAATATATACTTCAAGATCGTTGCTATATGTTAAAAAAAAAATGTTACGCTCTATAACATCGTATAAATTAATAATACTTTTCAATGATTTTATCAATTTTATGAGATTAATTTAGAATAAAGTAGTACAGAAGAGATGACTTACGCACGAATGCTTCATGTTCGCATAAATTAATGGACCAGCTCACATAAATTCCAAGTACAATATTTCAATTACATTATGTGAAATCGCGTTTATTAAAATAAAACTTTTACAAATTTTCTTGTAACACAAGAAAAGAACGAAATGTATATAAGTTACTTATATAATAAAAAATAATAGTGTAAAATAATAATATAAAAAAAGTGTATAAAAAATAGATAGTAGATAATATTATTAAATCAGTTGTACATGTAACATTAAAAACTTACGCGATTGAAGTATAAGTTAACATTTTTCTTATCAATCACTAATAAAATTTATATTTCAAATGAAAGAACGTGAAACATTCGTGCACGTGAGCGAACTTAAATACAGGAGATGACAATGGCGAAGAAACACTTTAGACGGCTACAGTGTAATTTTTGTATATGTCGAGCAGGACATAAAAGTGTAACAGACACATAGTATATGAGAAAAATAAATAATCTTTAACTTCTATACATAGAGCTAAAAAGAATCATTAAAGACTGAGAGAGTCGTCTAGCAGTTGCTTGAGTTCTTTGAGATGCTGCATTTTGCTGCCGGTGGCAGGCGATGATGCAGTGGGTCGTCCAGCATACCTGAAAAAAAAAAATAATATCGGCTCTACTCAATGGATCAATCGCTCCTCAAAACTGTTTGTTTACAGGTATCAATATCAGTCAACAATATCTACTGACTCAACGAGAGAATTGCTTTGCAAAAAAACCGTTTAAAAAGTTTACTATAAAGCACGCAATCACAAAAGTGCATATTACTATACATTAAAATCATAGATATAGAAATACATACGTAAACTTCAATGATATACTCTCTCAATAGTTTATATATTTATTTAAATAAAAAGCATCAATATTACCTCACTATTCTTTTCTTCAGTTCAGTAGATTCTGTTGACTGTCGATCTGACACATTTATAGTTTTAGCTGGTTTAGACGATAAGAACAAACCGGCAAACCACCCTCCATCATTTTCACTCGTTTCTGACGAGCCACTGCAACACACGGCCCAAATTTTTCACTTTATTTTTATAAAATATATAAAAAGAGAGCAAAAGTGATTGTGCAATTGCGACATTTTGTTTTTTCTTTGTGATACTGTGAAAAAGAAATACATAATAACAGTAAAATGTTAACAAGTCGCGTTAATATCTCACAACATTTTGTCGCGACAAAAGAAAAAAACGTGGGCCATGTGAACAGATAAAGATACAAGAAACAAATCGAGAACGATGTAACACAAGTGTATTCACATATATATACGTTTTAATAATCCAGTTCTTATTATTTGGCTATTCTATTTCTACTTACATCACTTTTCGGCCACCGCTAAGCGCTGTGTGGAATCTAGGTTGCACATAGCTCCACGCACCTTGATTCTTGTGTTCTTCTTGAGACCATACCAACTCTGCATTTGGATATTTTTCAGCTTCTTTTTTGACAAGATCGTATGGGAAAGGTGAGATCTATAAAATCAGACAAAGTATGATCAATAACAAAAATATTTTCAGAATATTGTAATAATAAATATAAATAATAAATTCATTAAAACTTTGATATGACTGCTGACTTGTTCGACTCTAACGATCGCAATCTTGTCATCCAATTTTTGTTCCGCGCGAGCTTTCTTCAAGTCATAATAAACTTTTCCAGAACAGAAAAGCAGTCTTTTGACACCGTTGGGATTCTCCGCTGCCGTGCCTTCCTCCGGAATTACTCTGAGGAATTGCGTATCCTCCAACATCAAGTCGAAGTTAGACTTGGCTTCCGGATGACGGAGCAACGACTTTGGTGTCATAAGAATCAATGGTTTTCTGAATGGCAATGCAATCTGACGCCGCAAGATGTGAAAGTAATTAGCCGGTGTGCTGCAGTTGGCGACAATCCAATTGCTGTCATGCAACTGACGAACAGCAAACTCTTCACTTTCAGGGGGAAAATAATCCGGATCATCGGCAGACATTTGAAGGAAACGCTCTAAGCGGGCACTTGAGTGCTCGGGACCCTATAACAATTAAAAAAAGAAAAATGAAAAATCAACAGATAACATTATGAAAATAATGTAAGCTTAATGACAACAAATTTCATAAATTTACCATTCCTTCAAGACCATGGGGTTGGAACATTACAAGGCCAGATTGTCTCACCCATTTAGCTTGGCCACTGCTGATAAATTGATCAATTATACATTGCGCTGTATTGTTGAAGTCTCCAAACTGAGCTTCCCAGCACACCAACGCATTTGGATTTGTCATAGAATAGCCTAGCTCAAAACCTACAAGATTTAATTTTGTGTACACACACAAACAAACACATACATAAATAAATTATATAACTAAGCAAAAAAAATTATAAAATAATATTTACAGCAAATATTATCGCAATCTTACCGAGAACGCCGAATTCGGACAAAGAACTGTTGCAGACTGTGTAAGGTGCCTGATCGGGATACAAATAGCAGAGCGGTCTATAGGTCGCTTTGTCAACAGTTTGATGATGAAGCACATGATGCCTGTGCGAGAATGTGCCTCTTTCTACATCCTGACCCGACAATCGAACATGGATTCCTTCTTTGAGAAGAGATCCAAAAGCCATAGCTTCACCAAGTGCCCAGTCAACAGTTCTAGCTTCAATCATTTCCATACGGGCCTTCAAAATACGCTCAATACCTGTAGAATACATAAAATATGATATATATTTTTGCGCATACCTAATATATTTAAGTATTATATAATATAATAAAGTTTTTATATATTTGTTATGTTATCTCTATATTTATATGTATTATCTATATATTTACATCACGTATACATATCTATATTATCTATACTAAATAATAAACTTTATTCACAAATGTTAATGTTTTGTATACTTGCAATATTATTTAATTTATATGCAATAATATTTATTTCTCTTTTATTTAATAATTTTTTTAGTAGTATGTATTGTCGTTGTGCTTACCTTTGTGAATGACAAATTCGGCAGCATTTGGTGGCGGCGATGAGAATTTCTTTCCGATATGTACGAGTGTGTCTTCTTTAATACCAGTAGGTGATACCTTCAACGGATCTTTTCCTTCAAAGAAACCAGACCACGGTGAATCTAACCAATCTTTGTATTTGATGTGTGTTTCCTGTTTGGCGTTATTATACGCTTCTTCGCAGATTTTTTCGTATTTATCTTTGACATCCTATAGTATAGCATAATTATTTAGTACTAATTTAATCAACAAAATAAGCATCACATTTTCATACCTTAACTTC
Organism: Pseudomyrmex flavicornis; assembly: GCA_014825475.1. Lineage (NCBI taxonomy): Eukaryota > Metazoa > Arthropoda > Insecta > Hymenoptera > Formicidae > Pseudomyrmex > Pseudomyrmex flavicornis. The sequence continues at coordinate 10,023 of QVNW01000677.1, read as the reverse complement.
TTCAGGCGTGACAACACCATCGGCGATGAGCGAATTGGAGTATTTCTCAAGGGCTGGTGGAGTCTTCTTGATCTTGCGGTACATAAGAGGTTGCGTAAACATGGGCTCGTCGATCTCGTTGTGACCGTTGCGTCTATATGAGACCAAATCAATGACAACATCTTTGTGGAAAGTGGCTCTCCATTCTGCTGCTACCTTGCACACGTGCATCACAGCCTCAGGATCATCAGAGTTGACATGGAAAATTGGCGCATTTACCACTCGAGCTACATCTATAATAAATGATATAAACTTGTAGTAGACAAAATTAAATAAATATTATCAAAAGATGAAACAAGATCGACTGACCAGTGCAGTAAGGTGATGATCGTGAATGTCTTGGATCCGTAGTAAATCCAATTTGATTATTCACGACAATATGAATAGTTCCGTGAGTGGTATAATCAGGTAGGTCGGATAAATGCATTGTCTCAAAAACAATACCTTGACCACAGAACGCAGCATCTCCATGAAGAAGAATAGACATGACCTAAATATACACATAATTATATATTTCAAAATAATTCATTAAAATAAATTTGGAAATGAAATCTAAATTGTTTGTACTATGTATTAAATGTTAGAGATAATCAGCTTTTTAAACAAACAATTTAAGAGCAAACATATAAGATAAAGCATATAAGGATCTCTTTAATATACAACTATTAAAGAAAATGTAAAGCCAGTAAAAGCCAAACGCTGGACCTACATATGTTTGTTATATTTTAATTAACAAATATATTCAAATATTGCAAGAAATTTATCTAGGTCTTGGTGGTCAAATTAATAAAATGATTGCAAGAAGTCGATTTGACGCTTGGTCAAGGTTTTTTTTAAAATAATTTCTTAAATATTATAGGGAAGAGGGTTATTTATATTGTTACAGCTGCCCGGTATGGATAGCCGCGCTATTCACATCGGAGAGAGAAGAAAGAAGAAAGTTGCTTCGGGCGACAGATTCGAATTGTGGAATCGCGGCGAGTTTAACGCGCGGCGTCAATCTCGTTTAAAATTCTTCATTATACTCCGTAGAACAGAACATTGTAATTGTATGCTTCGTAATAAAGGCAATATATTTGTAAATCTTGCGCGTGTTGGTTTTTAGAAGCCGCAAGTTACGTGTAGTGCGTAACAATATATACGATGCAAGTTAAGCATTTGAAAAGAATTTTTAAATAGAATTAAATTCAAATTTTTATATATATTAATTTATACATGTTAAAAACCTATCTTTTGCATGTGTCCATTGTTTGGTTCTTACTGGCCTCTTACTTTCTCTAACACAGAGATTAATTTAACTTTCAAATTCAGCTTTAAAAGCCAGTTTTGTGAGAGTCCCATATCATATTACACAACAACTCAATTACTATTAAAATACTTGATATATAGAATTTCTGACTCATGCAATCATTACTTACCTTTTTTCCTTCACCATCACCTCGATAAAATTGCTCGGCACGTGTCTTGCCTTGCACTACCGGATCAACAGCCTCCAAATGAGACGGATTTGCGACTACAGCGAGACGAATATTTTTGTTTGTTACGCGATTTAGACGTTCAATATAGGTACCCAAGTGGTATTTCACATCACCGGAACCCTAGAATTATTACGCTTTCACTCGAATCAACAAAATAATAACATACAGCTAACTTTATTATACAGTTAAAAGTAGCAAATTATTTATTATACTTACGTCATCGGCAGCTTCGAGAGCAGCAAATTGTGTGAATATTTGGCTCAATGGCTTACGACAGACATTAGCAAGAACATTTAGACGCCCACGGTGAGGCATACCCATGACAATGGATTCAACTCCTAATTCCGTGGACTTATCAATCACTTGTTTCATAGCTGGGATTAAAATCTCGCAACCTTCCAGACCAAATCTTTTCTCCGAAGACCATTTACGTGCAAGAAACGCTTCAAATCTATGATTCAGAGTAAAAAGTTACTTAGTAACCATATTAAATTTTAACAATTATATAGATAAAAAAATTAATTATTTTTATTTCGGAAGACCAAGTTATGTTTATGTTTACCCTTATTATATTTTAGTTTTGAAATATATATTAAAAAATATTTTTATCTTCCTAAAATGTGAATTGTTACATACAAAAAAACAAAACAACAAAAAAAAAAAAAAGAAAAAACTAAAAAAACACTTCTAAAAATACTAAAAATATTTATTTTTAAAGTTAACATGATTCTCGAAATTCAGATATTTCAATTAGCATCAATCAATTATTACCCGGTTGCGCGCGTTAATCTGGCTAAAATGAGCCTCTTCTCGTCGTTCGTTATTTCCATTATACCGGGCGTTTCCATTTTTTGTCTGATCCAATTACACTGCTCCAAGGAATTAATAAACATGAATTCGACGCCAATGTGACCGCAATAAGCTGCTTCAAGTCGTTTCAGGATCTCGCGAAGCGGTAATGATTTCTCCTTGCCACCGATAAATGTAGTAGATGGCAATTTGAAAACGCGATCCATATCTGACTCCTCTGTTTTAAGCATTTAGAATAAAACAAAAAAATAACACGCATTTTACAAATATTACAAATATTTTATTGCTTCGAGAATATGCTACATTTCCCAAGCTAAATTTTAAATGCTACAGTTTATCAATTTATATTTTTTTGCAACAAACATTTATATGCACATTAAATACTTCGCATTCATGTATTGTTGCCTTACAATAAGTTGTCCAATATCAAGACACTTAGCACATCACCAAGGTTTTTAACTGCAGCATTTCTTTAGCATGTACTTAAAATATTGATTGCTTTTGTGTGAACTAGATAAATATACACTAGATAATACACACACACCCACATCCACACCCACATCCACACATCCACACACCCACACACCCACACACACCCACACAAGTAGTAAGATGTGTTTAGTGTATCTTTATTTTCATGTTTATTTCCTTTTTAACAACTGATACTGAAAATGTGTTTATTTTGTTTGTCTTTTATAATATGTAAAACTTTAATTTTTATTACAATTAATTTTTGTATAAAATTGAATATTATTTTTATCATTTTAAATTTCAAACTAAGAAGTAACATTAACGTGTTCTGATACACCGCGTATACAATTTCTTTAATAGCAATATAAATCTAATATCAGAGATGTAAATTAGTTGCTGATACGCAAACATGCAACATATCTACTTTTGAAGATATAAGTGTACTGACGATCACACAATACGCGTGATAGCACAAACAATAAAACAAATATTAAACTAAGAGAAGAACAACATCGTCAAATTTTGTTCTGACGCAAACAAAAAGCTGTAAGCTTAAATAAAGAATTATTTAAATAATAACCACTGAAATAAGAGAGAAAAACAATATTTAATATACAATATAAAACTGACCCTACATAAATAAGTAAAAATACATACAAAAAAATACAATCAACATAATACAGATAAAAGAAAAATATATACAATTTGACAATAAAAGAAGATATATATATATTTCAAAGTAAACTATAGAAACAAATCATTTTTTAAAATTGTGAAAGCTTCTCATTAACTTCTTTTATCATAATTAAAATAATGAACCCAAAGTTATATAAATAAATGTTCCTCTTTTAATTGCATATCATAAAAGATCTTTATGAACTACTTTTATGCCTGCGAATATATTTTTATAATACATAGTCGAAAGATACAAGTTAAAATAGAAGAACCCAAGCACCATTGTACAGGTTTTTCGACTGAAAACTATTCGATTGTGCATATCCAAAAATAAACCAGTGCCTCCCAATAATATGCCAGCGATAAATAAAAAAATAAAAAATTCCCGGTTATTACATACGTTTCATTAGGCGAGCTACTTGGTATTGAAGTTCCTGCGAGTAAGTAGTGCGTGGTCTCTTCCCTGTGGACATTAAACTCAAACTCAACAATCAGATACTGATCCCCAAAGAACCTTCTTTACTTACTACAGAAGTGTTTGCTGCATTTAATCACAATTACAGATTTTTATGAAAAAATAAACGAAAAATTCAACAAGACAACAGATTTAACTCTAAAAGTTTCCAAAAACTTGATGAAAATCGAACATATTACACATTTCTGGTTTTTCTCAGTAATATTTTTTCATTTTAATTAGGCTTACCGAATGAATAATGGCTATAGAGTAATTCTTGCGGATGCTTATCGTCAAGATCAGCACTGTTGATGCCCAGCGGATCCAATTTAGCGATATGATGGCCACGAATCTGTCAATTTAATGCCACATTCATGCAAAACATGATTTGCAACTGAATAGTTTGCAAAGTTTTGTTGATTTAAGTTTCATTTTATTAAGACAAATTAAACTGTATTTGATGATTAATTTTTTTGAGAAATAAGTATATCACAGCAAAGATATAAAAAAAAAGGGCACAAATTCACACCAATATGTGCACTTATTAAAACTGCACGTTATTGTTCTACTCTGTAACGCTTAGTATCAAACGCTGTGATAAAACTCATATCACAGTAATTAACATCGTATCACAATAATCGATATTAAATATACATCTAAATATCAAGCTATGATGTCTTAATATCTTGTGTTATCTGCTCCTTAATTTCTCTATTATTAAAGCTTTATGTAACTCTTTATGTTTCTTGTGCAGTCATAAATAATAAAAAGAAATCAATGAATAATAAAAAAAAAGTTTAAACATCTTATTCCTATCAGAAAAAAATTTATACATATATTTAAGGTATAAATTTTGAAGAAAAAAAAAAAAAAGAAAAACAGGCATAACACAGACAAATGCACATGTTTAAAAGCAAATCATGTAGCAATACATATAAATTGTACATGCAAAGCTAACACAAAATTTATTATTCTTACCTTCAACATTTTATCTGCATGCTCTATCAAACATGCATGTGTATGTGTGTGCGCGCGCTCGCTCGCTCACTATATACTTATCGATATTTAATCTCTTTCGCACATGTGCAACTAAATATATAATTAAATTTGAATTAAATGTAACCCTCTATTCACCAGTTTTATAAAACTATGTATACAAACACAGTCGAAACTTTCGAAGCCGATTTTAATTATTGATTACGAAGAAGTAAGATGCATCAATTTTATATAATTACTAAAATAAATATATAAAAGACAATTAATAACTATCCGAAACGATGCATAGATAGTGATAGTAGTATCATTATTGTTGTCGTTGACAAATTTCATTTTTCAGAAGAACAAATGTTAAACGATGACTGATTATTGCACGTTTGTATGACAGCTTGCCAAGGTAAACATTCTCAGCAATTTCTGATAATACATCAACTCATATTTGTTGCAATGATCAAAATTTACAAGTTGGACTTCAAATTGCCGTTTTATACGCTTTATTCATCAGACATAGCTCCGTGCAATTTTTATTTTCAAATCTGAAAAAATTACTTAGTGAAAAGAAATTGTCGAGTACCAATGAAACTATCAATAACGTAAAGAGTTTAAGGTAACGTAAGGTTTTAAAGAGTTCGAGAAATCGTTCTACCAAATGGTACATTGTTTTACATAAGTGCTCTCGAGAAACGCTGATCAAAGTGTATCAAGATAAAAAGCGACTATATTGAAAAATAAATATATATTTACCCAATAAATAGTTTATCGTTTAAGATACTTATCAATCGTCCTTGTAAAATATTTAGGTGAACATTTTCAGTATCAGTATAAATGTTTTAAAAGTAAATATTTTTTCCATCTATCATAGTATAAAATTCACTAAACCATTCTTTTTGCGATATGTAATATTTTGTACACATACTTAGTTTTTCTTTTTTATGATTAAAGATAATTAGTAGTAAAAAAAGCACGCAGAGATATAAGATATATAATTTTCAAAAATATAAGGCAAATAACAAATATTTTTCTATTTGATTTTTTTATAATTTTTTAATTACTTTAATTTAAAAATACGTTCCATACGTTTTATCTTTTTTATGGTACAGTTTTTTAATTATTTTAATACTACTTTTTTATAATGCTATTATGTTTTGTAAATATATATAAATTTAAAATTAGCTACTTTTATATTATCAAAAATATTTCAGTTTTTGTACATAAGTATAAAAATTTATTTTTCAGTACAAGAAAAAATGTACCATGTAAAATGATAAGACCGAATAGTTATGTGTCGGGAAAAGATGTCTCTCGACAAGAGACGTAACTGCAGAAAATATGAATAGAGAAATTTGTAATTCGTTACATATGCATTTCTATACCACACACATATCAGTAGAATGCTATTCTTGTATAATACTTTGCATGTATGGTACGTATGAAGAGAAAAGAAATACTTAGGTATGTGCAAAACTGCAACAAAATAAAAATCTACGGATAATGCTTCGGTAGTAAAGCCTTACCAAGCATGTATTGTCGCAGCACTTGCTCTGGCGATCCCTTGCGGGCTGCGTAATGTGTGTGTATCAGATCTGTTTGCATGATACCCAGTGGGTCCAGATCGGCAACTAAGTGGCCTCGAGCCTATATGCCAACGAATAATCCCAAAAAAAGATCTCTCATTTACATAACTGTGTCTACTTTTGCAAAAGTAGTTATATAACTCATAAATAATACTTAATGATAAAATCAAAGAAAACTGCAAGAAATTGTTTTATTGACTTGGAATGTATACAAAAAAAAAAAGAAAAAAAACAAACAAACAAACAAAACGAGAAAAATTTGTATTGTAAAAAAAAAGAGATTTTAGAGATTTAAAGCTAATTTTTTTTCATACTACTTAAAACAAATAACAACGTAACATACATATAAAAATTACATTATGAAAACTTTTATTATCATTCTTGTTAAAATGTCGTAGAACATGCTGAAAGTGACTAATCAGTGACTAATAATTGAACAAACAATGAGACTATTATGCATTGCTTAAAATTATGTTTGCTACTATGTATAGCAGAATTCTCTTGCGTAATCATGTGTTAACACGACATGAGATAAACACGAATGACGTAAAAGAGAATTTGGGAGTACATATAATAGCTCCTAATGGAAAGCATAAAGTATAACATATGATACATTTTCTGTTCCAGCTTCATTAACACATATTTTGAACTATGCGCAAGTTTATAACACACGCGTATATAAGCCAAAAAAAAGAAAAAAAATACATACAATGTATTACCTTTATTTACAATGTATTATCTTTATTTACTATAGACAAAGTTTTATCTATTCGATATAAATTTGATGAAAAACTAGGACACAAAAGTTTTGTTCAGAGAATTTGACATGCATAATATACAATATACAATAACGTACGATGTGCATGCTTATGTATGAATAAATTATGCAAATTGATATACTAATATTATATTATAATCTTTGTTCTGAAAAAAAGCAACCACAGAAAACTGAGAAGTTATTAATTTTTTTTTTATACATGTTCAAAACATTTTTCTTTGAAAAATATCTACTATTATTAAATATTAACATAATTGACAATCTAATCATTTAAATCTCTACTAAAATATAAGACGTATATATATCTTTTTATATTCAAATACTTTAGATAGAATGTAGTATAATATATTACGAATTAAGATTTTTCAATTTTTTCTCAAGGAGAGATCTAAAAGTGATACAATTAGCACTTAAATCTTTTACACAATACCATACTACTATCTTTTACATAATACCATACTTTTAAAATTTGTATCACTTCTGGATTCCGCCTTATTAGTAAACATGTTAAAAAAGAAAATAAGTGTTACAATTATATGTTCTTCATAGAGATAGGAGCAGAAGTGTAGTAATATTCGAGACAGTAACGTTGCAATTTTTCTGTTAGAATTATTGCAAGTGAAAGAGCTCTTTATAATGCATCTAATTACTTATATAATATTAAGTAACTAGCACAATGGCTCAATATAAAAGTTATTTCAGTGTCTTTTGCAAACAAGATAAATCTGTATAAAAATGATTACTGTTATATTTTTTTTCTAATATAAAATTACACAAGATAAACTCAAAACTTGTTTACAAAAGCAACATTGAACTTTGTTGTTATCCAGAAAAAAAAGCAAAAATATAAATGATTCCAGTATCACATACCTGGTATGACCGAATAATCGCTTGCACCGCTAAATGATCGTCAATAATTTTTTCATTGATAGGTGCCTGGCCGATTTGAGTTCCACCACCGAGAGGTAACAACGCTCCAAGAGGCAACTGATTGTAACTTGGAGCGAGAGATGGCGGCGCCTGATACGCAAGTCCTGGTGCAGCTCCTGCGGTGCTATTTCGAAAAAAAGAATCCCATGACTGTAAAAAAATAAATAAAATAAATTTAAGGAAGATCTTTTCAGCTGTACAATAATATAAACATTTTTTGACAAAACAAATTGACAAAATCTCTAATAAATTACTTAGATTAATTTTTTTTTAAGAAAGTAATTGCAATTTATCGTATTACAGTATGTAGTTTTACTCACTACATGCACACTGGTTGGATCTTGCAGCCATGCATTGTACATTTCCTCTACGTAAGAACTAGTACTGCCATTTAAGAAGGGTTCGGTTGCTACACGGCTGTTGTACTTGCGCACGGACTCGGTCCGGAAGATTATTTGGGTAGTTCTGATTATTGGATTACAAGTCATCCAGGAAGCATATCTTTCGGGTCCACACATACGCGGCAATGGGGCCAGCGTTCTAATGACTGTTCTTGCCTTATACATTTTCACTTAAAATATAAAATGAGATAGAGACCGTTACTTATTATTATAATCAACATAAAATTCAATAAATTGCCAAAAAAATTAAACCTAAAATATATAGACAGAGTATAATTAATATTTTATGATGTAATTAATATTTTACGCCATTAAATGTTTAAACAGTAAATTAAAGTGTTTTCTATTAACAGAAACTATTGCATATCTTTTTTAGATTAACTAGTTTTGTTCAGAGGATCATGAGATATTAATGACAGTACGAAAATTGATAAAACGGAGTGCAAAGATATGTTAAGCAATATTCAATACAATTGAGATCGCGTACTTATTAATCTATGCAGTGGTTTGTATGTACGCAGAAAAATAAAAAGAAAAGTTGATATTATGGAAAAGCAACTTCTTAAGAAATGAGAAGTTGAATTATAAGAGATCCGACTGTATAAACTTATACATGCTACTTACTATCTGCACAAACTCCAACGCGATGATTCATGCGCATCTCGTGCGCGATCAAACCGGCAAAAGATTGCTAACATAAACTAATAAACTGCTAATGAGATTCTGTGAGATATAAATGCAATCAAGATGAATTTCGATTTTTAAACGCAAAATAAAAGTCGATATTTTTACAGAAAAAACCACTGTGTGTGTGTGTGTGTGTGTGAGCGCGCGCGCGCGTGCACTAACTTACGAATTTTTATTGAAAATAACAGCTTTAACGGTTATCATTTTGTTACGATAAATGCAATCGGATGTATAGCAAAATTAATATCAATTGAATATTATCGCGAATGTTTTTCTTCCGATAAGAGAATCACAGGGGGTTTTTGCGTAGTCAGGTGACTATTTTCGTCGATCGTAACGATTTATGTAATCTGGCGAAATTGCGACGACACATACCGTCGAACAGCAAAAATCGCGCGAATAGTTTTTGACATGTCGATTTATCAACAAGAGGTTAGTGAATCGCATGTAATATTTCGCGTCCTGACAACATCGCCTCGACATTGCTTGCCGGGAACTTTGCCTACCTGATGTTGACAAGAATCACACACCATCCACCATTAGCAACTCACTGTTACCGCTACCGCTATTGCCCAGGTAATATACACCAGTGTTCCCACTGTTCCCAGACTTGCCGGATTTGTTCTTACATATGGCGTCTATGGTCTAGTTTCCACCGAAACATTAATTCACACCTACTGCGGCGTAGAATCAAATTTAAGTCGATGGAAACACGTCGAATTGTGCTCAA
>QVNW01000676.1:0-30723 GCA_014825475.1 Pseudomyrmex flavicornis | reverse complement strand
ATTCGTTCCTCGTGTTTGCCCAAACTGGATATCCACGGTACTTTTCCACACGGTCCTTTGTAACTCGCAATGACCGCTTTTTCGTTCTTTTGTGCCCGGTAGTTTTCCATTGCCCGTATTTGCTTTCATTGTTTCTGCCGGACGCAGCCACGGCTCCCCCGCATTTTCATGCTTTTGATCTGACAACGCACATACCTCCGCCCACGTATCTTCCGATGATAAAAAGTGGAGGGAGAAAAATGAAGAAGACGAAGAGACAGAGAGAGAGTGAGTGAGAGAGACGGAAGGGAGTGACGAAACGAGCAGGAACGACCTGTGTGTGAAACGAACTATGTCGTCAAACGGTGCCATATCGGTAACTTTTTACATACGCCAACGTCTCTTCTCGTTCGCCGCTTTATGCTTCGTGCGTGCACGATTTTGGACGTTCACGACGAATTTTAATACAGCGACTTTTACTAATATATATATAACCGCGAGCATATGATAAGAGCCTATAGTTTTGAAATAATCGTTTTTGATTTAAAAAAAACCCGTGTTTTGTATATGTTTAGATTTAATTTATCTTGTTATTTTGTTTCCCTACAAGGCTTATCGATTTCATAAAGTTTAAAATATAAAATTTTTTCAAATAAAATAGACTTTATTTTAAATATTATTGTGGTAACTATTGTGGCAAAATTACAAATCTCGAAAATAATAAAATATTGTATATTTTTCGACGAAAAAAAAAAAACATTTCAAGACACGGTCGGGCAGTCAAAATCGAATTAAATATCCAGATCGTAATGAGTAAACATGGTAACGCAAATACAAAAAGTGACAAACGTAGATCGGATGTAATGTTCCCCTCATGCTTACTCATTCGTAGATGGTGTGACTGCACCCTCCCTGGCACAACCACCCTTGGTGCACTTAACCATAGAAGGGCTCGGAAGCGCGCAGGACACCATCCACTTATGTCGCGGTTTCCCCATTGGCAGTATATACTAAACTAAGTGAACGAGAGAACGAGTATCGTCATTAAGCAATTTCGCTTGTAAGCGTGTACGGAGGACGAAAGGAGGGCGCGGCGCGCGCGAATTCGATATTCGCGATGCGCATCCCGTCCCGACGTTGTGCACTCGTTACGCGATACAACAACGCGAAGAGCCTCGTTACTCCGGAAACAGAGATAAATTTCCGTCCGATATATTCAATGTGAACATACAACGTAGAAAATTATACGCGAATCTAACGCGAATTCGATATATACTAGACCTACGTTGAACATAGATTTTCTATCTGTATATATTTGAAATTTGATATTGATAATGTCAGATGTAATGAAGCCCAGGCTTTATTATTTTGTTTAAATACATCAGCGAGATAAATATCTAGAAAGCTGATTGCAGACATGTAATGAGATTTTCTTCTCAACCAAGTGTGTTTCTGGATTTCGCGCTCATCGGCCTCCGTATTTCGATCCAACTAAAGAACCTATTTAGCGCAAGCCACCTCGCGCGGAAATAGTTGATTGACGCAACGAACAGTTACATTTAATGCTGCGCCCGTTGCGGTGCAAACGGAAGTTGGCGATAATCAGTAGCCAAGGAGAATTACGGCGAATGCATTTAGGATCTCCTTCCTCCTCACGATGATCTCATTTTGTTCTCTCAGTCTCTCCTCTTTCTCTCTCTCTTTCTCTTTTTCTGACGCGAAATAAGCAATGAATGTTTTATGGGAGTGCTTTTCGAGCGGATTTGCGTTTTTTTTTTCGCGCGTTTCCTTCCACGAACGAAATAATTAACGAGTGTATAATCACGTCTTTTTCTCTCTTGAGTGCCTTACGTGCGTTCAACAACCAACAGCGCGACTGGGCTCAACGTCGAGCAAACGACGCCGCCGCAGCAAGAATACTAAATGCAAAGAGATTAAGGTTAATGCTATGACACGTAAAAATCGGACTATTTTCTGAAAACTCGAAAACGCTCCCGGTTCTAACATTTGTCGCGGTGTTTACGAGCGGCACCCCCCGCCACGGTGATCCCGCGCAAGCGTCACGCATGAACAATGAGCGGCATTCTATCGGTATCGTAACAATAGTGCATTGTGACGCGACACGAAGAATGAATATTCAAGATATGCGCGAGCGCGCGCGTCCGCTCGGCAGTCGCAATGATGAAAATAACGTTTGTGACCTCGACGATTTGATTTTCGTTTTGTATAATATGCACGTTATAACTCTCCCATCACCGTTTCGAAACGCGAAACTAATTTCCATCTACGCAACACACAGCTTATGTTACGTATTATCCGTCGAGCTTCCTCCTTAAGGATCGCACGCGTTCCATAGACGAGAGCGTGAATTAGTGTACCTCGTTACGCGAGTCTATAGCCTGTTCGTTAAGCAATTTCTCGTATACCGCAAGAGATGCGCAGTTAGATGGGCGGATATTCAATATTGGCGAGTATTTCCTTGCTCGAGATATATATATATATATATATACATACATATACATATACATATATAATATGTTATATACGTTCGGGCGTGCATGTCAAAGCACACAGACGCGGTCCATTTGCAAGAAGAAATTAATAACCGTTGCTCTTTACGTGCAATCGTCTCGCGCATTATAATGCCGAGTGTAATTATTATTGCGCCGTCGAGTTCATAAACGCCTCTATTCGCTTTAATATGTAAATCTTGATTGCATAAAAAGTCATTTAATCCGATACCGTTATTGGAGTACATACATATATGCTTATCGACGATTGCTACGCAGTCGCCGTTTCACAAGCAATTTTCTCATTTACTTTGCATCTCAGCCGCCAGAATCGGGCGTTATTATGACAACGCGTTATTGCAACTTGCACCAAAAAAACCGTATTGGAAAGTGTGCGCGATTGCACATTTATTGTACACACGGCTGTATTTTTGCGACGCGAAAAATATTTATCCCCGTCAGTTAATTTATATAAAAACTTTTCTATGCGATTATTATATAATCCACTTAATATCAATCATTCAATATCGCGAATCAACGAGTCTGACAACAATTTAAAGCTGATGACGTCAATCACTGTCCGTCGTTTTTGTCCGACGATAATTTGGAGTCCACTTTTTCTCGTGGCATGTTTCAACGCGGAGAGAGAGATATAAAAAAAAAAAAAAAAAAAAAAAAAAAAAAAATCCCGTTTTATTGCTTGTCAGACATTCATCCTTCCGTGTGACGGTCGCGCGCGCACCACACGTACAAGACGAAGCAACAATTCGTTCGTTAAGCCTTTTCCCGGTATTGCGGCAATCAGCCCAAGTCGGGACATTCGATACAGTCGTTCCCTACGTCTCCGTACCCGTGAATGCGCAGATAAAGTAGTGGAAGCGTCTTCGAGATTGCCTCGTACTTCCAAGAAAGGGCAGCCGAGCCGTGCGAGTCGAGTATGATAGTTCCCCGTGCATACACTGCGAGAAGTTCCCGTATATACGCTATAAAAGCCCGTTTAAGTCGGCGCACGTTTCGTACGCGTCTCGAAACTTCGCGTTTTTGGCCTTAAACGTCGCTTATACTTCTTTTTCTCTCTCTCTTTCTCTCTCTATCTCTCTTTATTTTTTTCTCTCTTTTTTTCTAAAGCATCGAGACGATCCGGGAGAATTCATAAAGAGTCGGAAGTTCTTAAAGCGAAATTATTTCAGATCTTATCTAGCGCGCGTTTCAACATCAAAGCAATAATCTGTAAAGTAATATATCAGATCTCGTTTTGACGTAGATCGTAACAAACGTTACTCCGTGACACGTACTAAACGATAATATAAATGAAAAATAAAAACAATGTAACAACAGTAGACAAATTCTAAAAATTTCAAATCCGTCCGCAAAGTCTATATATATATATATATATAGAACTTACACGCAATTACTTAAAAGTGAATAAAGAAAAAAAACATTAATAAGATAATGGAATTGTGCTAATAATTTGCTACGAGTGCGATGATACAACAAGCAAGTGGAGAAGAAACAGATCACAAAAAATCAAGTGTCTGGCATTCGAAGGCGAGCTGTGTGTATTTGAAGACGCCTTGAGATACACCACTCGTCAAGCCGTTAAGTGTTTCCGCAGGGCCAATTTTAATAACGTAACGTCCCAAGAGAGACACAACAAAGGCGACCCCAGTTTTCAAAGTGCTTTTACACCGATGTGTATTCATTTCTGCTCTTCCGTTCGGCTCTTCTGCCCCTTTCTTCCGGTACATCCCCGGCTTGTCCCCCTTTACACTTGCCTCGCGTCTCCGATCATTACCCTCGGTATAACAAACGCAACTGAGTTACCTCGACAAATTTACTCGGTTCTTCCTCGCCATGTTTTGCTTCCATCGTTGTATCGCGCATACATACATTTATCGATCAGACTTGGATTTATTTGCCAGAAAATGGATTCTACAAACGGCATTAATATCTAATGCCTATTATCGATATCGCTACACGTATTTACCATTAACAGTCAATCGATTAGACGTCACACTAGTGCGCACGTATATTCTGTTGTTTCTCAACTAGCTGATGGTGTGCAACATGTTGCGTCAAAGACAGGAAAGTTTTCGATTTATCATCACTATACTGTGTATTAAAAATGAAAAATACAACAAATTAGTAAGTAGTAGCAGATACTCGCCAATTTGTTGTTATTTCATCTTTTGGTTAAAATATTAAAAAAAAAAAAAGATAACTTGCAATTGGTCTAAAGTAAAACTGTAAATTAATGTTTCTGTAGTTTTTAATTATTTTTGTGTTATTATTCTCGCACATTCCCGTGTTATCTCATAGCAGCAGCAATAGCAGTCGTAATTAACGTGGAGTAAAAGAAAAATTTGAGGAATCTATGGTGATACGAGCTCGACCGTGCGCATTCTCGTTTTTCATTCTTTCCTCCACTTCTTTTTGTCGTGTCTTCCGGTCTGATTCACGGCGCGCCTTGCGCCTCTTCCACCCCGCGCGATGGTCTTTTTTTTTTCTTTCTTTCTCAACTGCTCCTTTACTACCGACTTCGTCTCCGCAGTCTACGAGGAACTCTAACGAGGACTCTCGGTCGACGAGTAATTAGGAGAGGCACTTGTTGAAGGAAACAATCGCCGTGAGTCAACACCGAGTCGGATGAGCGAGTAATTGTAAACTGAGAGAATCGTGTTAGATCGCTGGTTATCTCGATTGCCAGTGATTGCCGGTATTTGCTTTCCCGAAGGTATTCCCGCGACAACCTATTTGCTTCCGTCATCCGGCGTTTAATTTTGCGAAAGACAATCATTGTGCGTGTACGTGCGTTTGCAGTTTGCGCGAAATAATTTGTGCGCGGCGTCGAATCATTTTTATTTGAAATAATATTTAACGCAATTACTCGTTTTTTCGCTCTGTTACTCTTTAAAACGTTACAAACAGTCGATTAAATATATCAGACGATTGTTTTAACGGTCATGTTTACACGACATGCGGCAGTGTATTTACTGTCGGCCTTCTTAATTGCGATATTTTATTCAAATGCGAGGTAATGAGTCTCGGCATAATTGAGCGAATTCGATGTCGCGTGAGAAACAGCCTCATATGTAATTTGTTGTTTATGTGTGTGTGTGTGTGTGTGCATGTGTGCGTGTACGTGATGTATGTAAATGTAAGGGAAACCTTCTCACGTGGAAAATTTTCATTAGCATTCAGCGATCAACCGCGTTAATGTGTCCTATCTTTATCCGAAGACTTCCTCCTCCGTTCCTCTATAACGTTGCACTCGTCTAAAGCTAACGAGGAAGCTGACACAAGGAGTAATTAGTAGGTACACTTCTTGGAGGAAAACAGACATGTAATGCGAGACTCTGAGACAACAATGCCGGGTTGTGCACTGTACTTACCTTCTGCAACGCGAAGAAAAGTTACGATAACTTAAAAGTCATGCTCCGGACAAAAATTTAGGTCTACATACAACTTCATTTATCAACGTAACATTTATGATTAACGATGGTGATAACGTTAAAAGAGAAATATAATTTCTTCGGAATAATAGAACACGTGCCGCAGATATTAATTCCGTGAAATACATAGTGAGTAATTTTTGTTCTTTATATATTACATCTGGTTATAAGTACAATCGAATATAATATAAAGGACAAAAATTACACACTGCGCCAAACGTTTACAAAACTTTGAATACGTATAATTGCTAAGCGTAAAGTCATTATCGCACGTGTCCTGTATGAGAAAAGCGATCATGATAACTGGCAATTACTGTGCATTGCTAATTATCCAACGCGACTAAACTATGATATTCTTCAATTAGTAAATTAGGTAGACAATATGCTCGTCGATGTTACCGCTAAACCGCAAAGCAAAATTAATCCCACTGCATTCGACCAGTATGCATCATGTTGGATGAATAATTGTCGAATAATGTGATTGAACTAACCTCCGGCGAAATTAATATATCAGAACATATTGTGCATTTTCTTTATGTTATTTGTTTTTTATTTATTATTGACACAAAGCTCAGAAACACTCATGTATTATATGAACGTGTAACGCATATAAAACGTACGTAAAATTAATTAAATAACGGACTTCTTTCGATTGGAAGTTTTTAGGAGAAATATTAAGAAATGATATTTTTTATAAATATATAGATATACTCTTTTTTTCTGCGATATATATATATATATAAAAAGACACTTGTTAGCGCAGTTCTCGTATGTCAATAAAAGTGACAAACGGCGACTGATCCGATCACGTATTCGTATCGTATGCGCAATTCCCATATGGGCCGCTCTCCTTGCATCCTCTCATGTGTCGAAAGCGTCCATAAAAAAAAATCTAGGTCTCGATGAATTTGATTTATTGAGAGACTCTCAGTCGTATATAACGTATACTATTTTTATTTCAGTATTAAAGACAAGTCTCCGATATATTAAAACATATATATATATATATATATATATTTTTTTTTTATTTATATATATATTTTTTTTCTGTCTCGCGGCATTATCTCATGTCACTGTCAAGCAAAATACACCCGATGTTTGAATTTACATGACGCGTCTCACGAGAGATTCGCCGTCATAAAATATTGATTACAAATAATTCCCGCTGGAGAAGTGTCGCGTAGATAATTGCCGATTCGAGACGGTACCAATTTGGCAGCGAGCGATTTCGCGCGACTCACAATCGATCTCACGAAAACGCGCGCGCTTGTTCGCGGTAATCGTTTCGTCAACGCCGTAAACTTTTTCAACGGCCACTTTAATGAGGGGGTATTATTACCATTATATCCGCTCGTCTATCATCTCATCGGTACGGTTTGCACGACGATGATCGGTCCTTCTCGTAGCCTCCGGCGAAGCTGACGTTACTGGCGGCTCTTAATGCCAGGATCACGGCGCATTACTCACCGAGATGTAAAGTAGGCGAACATGCGTAGAGAGCGACCTGCTCTCCCTCTCGGTTTATATTCGCTTGTACCTGCTCGCAGGTACACAGGCGAGTACCCGTGGGCAGCACCGAGCGTGTATCGCATATATCACACGTTTAAGTACCCAGGACGGACCCCTTTTAGACCCAGTCTCGCCGGCAAGTCCGATACTACGGGAAACCGGACCGTCAAACAAAGACGCACAATCCGGAGAGGTACGATCGGTCGTGAATAAAATCGCACACACATCACACTCGACCCTGTCCGTCCGCGAGGGTAATAGCAGAACCGTCATGTAGAACCGTTCTTTTATAAGGCTTGTATACAATTTGTTGTGTACATCGGACGATCGGGGGAAACGCTCGTGAACGTAACATATGATATCGGAAAAGATTAAAAATGATGACGATCGGTATCTATGTGCGTGTGTGCGAACATCTGCTTGATAAAAACGCGTGACGAATCTTTACAATAAATCATAGCCTTCATCCCTTCCGATTTGCATTCTGTACGGAAAACGATGTGATTTATCTACAAAGTAAAACTTGGATTTACCATTGAGTTTAGATTGAGCAGATTTTGGGATTATGATTGATTAGCGTGTAAAAGTAAGTTCGAAGCCCATTAAAAGTCGAGCCACGGCCGACAAGTTTAAATTGTTGGAATAAGGTATCCCCGTTACCTCCGAACGTTGTATTAAGTATCGCCGGGCAATGACGCCATTAATCCTACGGGGGGAAAAGTCGAGACACTTCGTAAAGATATAAGTATTCGTTTTCTATGACACCTCGACCCTTGGATAACCGACAGTAGCAGACCGGAAATTAAATTCTGCGCGTATCTCCTTCGGCTTGCTGCGCGTGCGAATGTATTCGCGTGTTTCTGTCACTCTTGACGGGAGCGACGACAACGAAGACAACGACGACGACGACGACGACGACGACGACAACGACGACAACGACGAGAAACGACATGAGGGGATGCGGCGGTGTAAAAACTCGCGCGTTATATTTTCCGCGATACACACAGCGCGAATTATGCGTCGGCACACGCGCATCTCATCTAAATTTGTAATGGCGTTTTGGGCGTGCAAAGTGTACCTCATTTAATTACCGAGAATATCGCTCGCAGCGAATTATCTGTGGTATCTGGATTCACAATGGACGTCGCGAAACACTGGAGGGTTCGTGCGTATGTAAAACACGGAACGCGGAGAGAGCCATGCGAGCGCAAAAATATGAAACAAATTCAAGTCGATTTTTTTGCGCATGATTTTCGATTTAATAGTTTTAAAATTGGTTTTTATTTGTTCATTTTCATACTTTTTAAAATTCAATCGTTTTTTCTATATTGACAAGAGATTATTTTATAAAATAATTTGTATATTGAAATAGTTTTAATTAGATTTTTGTATTTGATTGTTACGTGAGATACCATCAGCCCGAACACTCTCGATACTCTGACCGCGTCGAGGAGATGCGAGATAAGTTTTGTTAAGCGGTCGGAGTAACGACCTTTTCCGGAGCCTTGCGGTGAGACTGCAACCCCAGACGCGTCGGGGTCGTGCGAAAACGAATTTGGACGATGTATTCGAAGACCCGCGCGTCGTACCGGCATTCACGTGTCGAGACTTCTTCCGGATCCCGTGCGGGAAGTTTCCCACTCTCGTTATCCGGAAATCAGGAGAAAGAGAGGTGGAGGGAGAAACTCTTCTCGGCAAGTAAGGCGTAACGACCAAACTGGCTGCGCCAAGTGGATTGTCGACTCGAACACTTTTCTCATGGCTGCGGGATCTCGCCACATAGTCATAGCTACAAGTTTTCTTGAAAACATTCACCTTACATAAGAAGAACAAACGAATGAGCGAAATAACGGTAAAGTATGCAAATGCAAAACGAACAAACGCAGAAACGACGCTATTTTTTCCGACGAGATTTTTTCTCGAGACGCGGATTAATACAACCGGGCGCACGAGCATTGTCTTCTCTTCTCCGTCTATCCAAAAAAAAAAAAAAAAAAAGAGAATATGAATAAATGAATCGTTGGCTTCATGTAGTGGGCTGTACTAAGCCCGCAGGATAGCGATGAAGTAAACGGGAGAAAAAGATGAGGTGAGTGCGAGCGCGCGAGCTCGAGAGAGAGATAGAGAGAGAGAAGAGGCGAGATAGAGAGAGGGATGCAATGGGTGAATAAAAGCTATGTCGAGCAGATGGCTGGTGCGGCCATTAGCTAATGGATCCCTAACACCAGTCTACGAGAGTCATCCGCCACAAACCGGTGGATGCGTCCGTAGGTGGCGGGATATACCTACACCCTTTCGCAAACCACCACCCGCCAAGCCGGCGGAATCGCGCGATTGCAGAGCTGCGCTAAATCACAAACGGATCGGCGAATGGAGCGAGTGCTTTTCCGACATCGTCGCCTCGGCATCCCTCGACGTGTCGCCATCGTTCGATTCGATTGACCTTGCCGCGCGCGAAAATAACGGTAACCGAAGGTTAACCTATATGACGCTTTTTTTTACCCTTTTTATTTTTCTTTGCGCGATGTCATATAATTTACGATATATCGCTTGATATATCGTTCAGTTTGTAAGCCTCGTGCATCGGAGATCTTGTAAATAATAAAGCTCGCCGCCGAGCGAGCGAGCGAGAGGAAGAGAGAGAGAGAGAGAGTGTTTCTACATAAATGATATTCAGTCGGATAAACGCCTCCGCGCTCCATCCAAGTGAAAACGGATTATCTTCCGAAAGATCGATAAACGAAGCGCAGGCTGTCGTTACTCGGGAATTATTGGAACACGCTTTCTCCTGCATTAAACAGATACTGTTTTGCTACTTTTAAGTAACTTTCAAGTAACTTCTTCGGTACTTCGTTGAAAGATTTTCCTCGTGCACCTTGCATATCATATTTGCATATTATATTTGCATATTTGAAAATATTATCCGTCTGCATTCTAATATCTTACGCGAGATTCGCGTAAGATATCCATCTGCTGAATTTGTTCTCCGCTTTGAATTTACTCGCAGTTCGCTTCTAGTAATGGGAGGTTTTTTTTCACGTCTCGACGTCGAAAGTTATCAGTGTATTAAGTAGAAAGTTTCGAGATCGATTCTCTTCGCTTATACGTTTTGTTTAAAAAAAAATTATATATACAATACTAAAAACTATATGTACATTTACTACAAAATAAAAATGAAGTATGATGTATCTTCTATATCGATGCGCCGAACCCTTCATACAAAAGGATGAGCAAAGAAACAATTGAGCAAAAATGCGTCTCAAATTGATCTTACTTCAACAATTGCTTCGCCATTCCATTCTATTCAAGAGGAATTCTCATCTCCGACGCTCGGGAGAGGAGCGCACGTGCGTACGAGCACTCCTACGGTTACGGAGGCGTGACGGCCGGGCGTAAGGGGGCGCGGCGACGATTTCGGCGAGCTCCCAATTACCTAAAATACACCCAACGCAACGTCCCTTGATCTGTATAATTAACGCGCTGATCGTACCGCGCGGTCACCGGCGCGTGAGCGTGAAGCGCGTCGCTTTCCAATTTGCGAACGGCATTGCATTGTCGCGCAGCGAAAGCAATCGTTACGCGCGATGATACGGCTGACGGCGTCACGGCTCAGCAAGCGTTCGTTAATTGAACACCGCGGATTAAAATCCACGGCGCGCGAACGGCTCGCCAGTTTGCGCATCACCGTCGTCGTGTCACAGTTCCCAAGGAAAATCGATCGCAATCATTGACTCTGTCTGCGCTTTACGTCACGATATCCGTCTATTGATCAGGCTCGAATACGAAATTCAAGTCAGATGTACCGATTTATTGCGTGTGATTTTCTTTTTTTTTTATGAAAATTATTGAAATATCATCAAAAAGCAAGAAAGAAAAAGCGTATGTTGCTTTTTATTCAAATTAGATATTTGCTATAATCTGCGAAACGACGTGTCGAGAAATAAGAGATAAGTAGATCAGGAATTATAGCTGCTATAGATGTCAAGACGCTTCTCTAAGCGATATAGTCTAAGATTACCGGAGGCGTCAGAGGTTTTCGCTGTTACTGCGCGCAATGTGAGTGTCTCTTCGGAGTTAGTGTCGCGGTATGTAACTAAAGCAAACATCAGCAGGATAAAGCTGCAACCATCGACGACAGTGCTCGCGGCAAATTCGCGTTGTCGGTGACGTTAATGTGGAAATGTACCGCGCGCTACAACGCCCTGCGAGAAACGTGCCAGAGCGCTTCTCGTAAGTTGAGAGACAGGGTTAACCTTGGAATACAGTCGCTCGTCTACGAAGCGTCTTAACGTTTTGAAGCACCGCAGCTAAATATTCATCACGACGAAACGTAAGCGCCGAATATCTACACGTTGCGCAAGTCAACAGCCGGTTTTAAGCCGCTCTAATCCGCCGTTTCGCGAGTAGCGGAATTAAAATTGCCGCGCCGCGATTCTCTTTCGCAACAAAGCGAACTGTTTCCGACTTTGTTCCCGAGTTGTCTCACTCTTAAGACAAGAGAGAAGAGGGAGATATCCGTGTGAAAAGTCGTCGCGTTTCAGAGTAAGTATGCAGGTGTATACAGAGAATGTGGAAATTTGCCGAAGTTTTACGGGCGCGCCCGACCTTATTTCTCTTTTCTACCGCGTGTGTATATTTTAACGAATTTTAAATTGATTTTTCTTAGAAAGAGAGCTTAACGCGAGAACATAATTTTCCGCAACTTTTTAATAAATTTTCGATCGACATCGAACGTGTTGATAATTTATGATCTTTTGTTGAACGTCTATGGTTAACTTGACGTTTTTCTTTAACAAATTGTGCCCTTAACATTTTTAATCACTTTTACAAGTCGGAAACAATAGCGATAAATCCGGAACGCAACCTCTACATAGTTACGTGAAAGACGCAAGAGACTTATTCGTCTTCGCGTTAAATTAACGCCGCAACGCGCGACGTACTTGTAGCGATACACCATGCGCGAACAAAACCATGCGGGTATATGAATAATTACGACAGCGGAGAAATTTGCTAGATGTAGGACTTGGATTCGCTTTTAAACTTTCGTGAAGGTGCGAGCGGCGTAACTCCGGGATAAGTTGCCGCCGCAATTCAGCAGCTCGCCATCGGCTGCGTCTCAGCCGCATTGTTTCCATTCATCCGAGGTATTCGCGCGCCCCCCTTGTCAGAGCTTTTGAGCATCATTGTGCCGAGAATACCGAGCAAACATACTCGCGTCTCGTGGCAGCCACTTGATCTAACGATAGCCAACATCTAGAAACTGAGAAGGAACCAAGCGAACGCTAGCGGCTAGAGTCAGATCGATAATAGACTCCGGGCCGAGATGAAATAAGTAATATAGTTTAGAAGTAGACGGAGAGAAAGAGGGAAAGAGAGAATTGTTTGCTTTGAGAGCAGAAAATGCTTTTGCTTCAAGTGGCAAAGAAATAAGCTCGCGGCAGTTTCATAGCCGCGCGCCTCTTGCGGCTTTGCATAATTGATCGGGACCACTTGAGTATCGGGAAACTATCGTTCCCGCGATAATTGGGATCCCCCGAACACCGATCGATAATTTGCCGCGGCAACTATACCGCGCGCGTTTAACCACAACTGAAAGTAGAACAGCTAATAACGAGACGGCACAAGGAGATCGTGAAGGAGGCCCACAAAGCGCCCTTGAATATTCAGCAAAATCGAAAGCAAATCGACGTCGTATCTCCGGCAGGAAGATAAATACTGGAGTTGAATCTCGAATAAATCAGAGAACGAGAGGTAAGAGAGAACGCGCGTCGTGTCTGCGGAGCCGCTGCTATTGGCCGCGATCCAAGAATTTTATTCGTCCATGTCGGCGTATAAAAATTTCAACGTTATTAAGATTGGATGCTCCGCTTAGTCCGGCCTCTTTCTCGTGCTAGCCTTGCTTTGGGTATATCCGATGCGCGATGCGATATGAGAGCGAATCGGTCTCTCTTTCTCTCTCGCAAACGCGTTCTCTCTTTCCGGATGGCAAGATTTTTTTTTTGTTTCCGCCCGACTGGAAATCGACCGGACATACAAAAAGCCGGTGCACAAATCAGCATTCGCGTTTCTGTTCGACAAGTTTTTTGTCGCGCCACTTATACCCATCTAGATGTGAAATCGTTGCGCCGTGAATACGCGACTCGCGACAACCGGCTAACGTGACGCGTATTCTCAAGTCGGATTAGTCGGCGCAATCGATAGTTCCGATGGATATCGATTCCGCTTTTCGAATTGATGGGAGGTAATAATAGATATCAACGATTCTAAAATATACTCTTTTCTGAAGATGTCCGCGATATTGTGTGCGAGAAACGTAAATTGAAACGTTTGTGCCGATATTTTGACCTACTTCAATCCGCAATCGTTATACTAAGTTATACTATGTTATCTACAATTTGCAGTCTCACGCTATTCGGACTTACACGTATACTAAAAATACGAGGCTATTTCCACTTTCTGTATACGAGGAACATACACAAAAACGCGTCAAAAATACACGAGCGTAATCCAGAAGTCGAACGATGGTTCGAAGCGCCGCGCCGCGTCGTGTTGTGTTGTGTCGCGCATGCAAACTCGCCGGAAATAAAAGTTTAACTTGCGCATCCCGAAACTCGGGCCTGATCCATGGCTCTCCGCCCTACCGTAAATCTTCCCGCCCGTGCGTATTTCGCCGCTCGATCTCTCGTGAATATCGACTGACCTTCCCCGAATGCGTATTGATTCGATATAAACTACACATATATACTACACTTTCTAGCTAGACGAAAGTTCAGAAACGATGCTTAAGGTCGATTGTGGGCGGGAGGAGAACGCTCTTAGAAATCAGCACATGGCATTTTCCAGTGCATCGCTCCGACCAACGTGGGCGAACGAAGAAGAGGAGAACAAAAAAATGATAAAGAGGGGAAGAGAGTTTATTGTGCTCTGAAAGTATAATGTTCGTAAGATGTCACATTGACGTTACTTAAGAGGCTAAATATAACAAGCAACCGCGAAAAAAAATGCAGAATCGAGCGCGAAGCAAGTGCAAGTTTTTAAATGTGAAACCACGTGTAACAACAACAGAGACCTATCGTTTAAAGATATTAGCGACCAAGTTTTTTTTATAAAATGTTTAACATTGAGAAAAAAATCTGAACTTTCCCAACTTTAGAAGTGAAATGATTCGACTAAAAAAATTTTAATATGTAACGGTTTGACGGTGAAAAAAAATCGCCAGTCTTTTCGTAGAGTACAGGGGGATGAGAGAATGGGAGAGCGAGCAACGGGGAGTCGGAAGTAGAAGGTTGGAGAGGGATAGTTGGATCGCTTGTGTCTGTCCCCAAGGGCCTCAGCTGCGGCGGCACCACAGTGATCGATGTCTCTACTCTCCGCAATTTGAACAATGTCCCGCTGTCTTGGGCAACGCCGCTCACTCTTTCGTCCTCTTTCGTGTTGCTGCGCGTTCTCCTCTCTTTTCGCTCTCGCTGCCTCGGTTCACCCTGCTCCCTGCTCCGGGTGTCATTCCCGGCATTCTCTGGTGAAATGAACGTTATAAGAACGAAAAGGACGCGCGCGCGAAATCCATTCTTATTTACTATTCTAGCGGCGGCGGCGGCGAGATGGCAAGAGACAAGAATGCGCGTACGAGAGAATCAGAGGGGAGGGAAATGGAGGGAAAATGGCGAGCAATGAGAACCACGAGCTTCTCGTCGAGCTGTGCGAAAGTCCACACAATTGGAAGTCATCCCGCGCGACGCTAAAGTGCAAACACGGAAGATGAAAATTTCCGAGACGTGCCTCGAAAGCGATTCACCTTTTTCACCTCGTTCCTCTCTCTCGTTCCAACATCGCGAGCAAACAATAGATAACTCGATGCAATACGTACTATCGATGTTGATTATTGGTATTTGACGTTCATCGTCTTTTGGTATTCCGCACTCACGTTTTTAAAGTGATTAACGTGTAGAGATCTTGTCCGTTATCCCGAAAACGTGTGCCATTAAACGTTTACGAGTGAAATAGCATTTCTTTTGTCTTTGACAAAAGCATGCACGAAAAAGCATTCACGAACGTGAACGCGTGCATTCACGTTTGGATACGGACAAAAGGCCACCATTGTAGCGCTCTTTGCGCTCTCGTGAATTAATCATGCTTCGGTTCTTTTATCGCGCGATAAATTCAAAAAATTGAAGCAATCTTAAGGTACCAAAGACCGCCAGCTTGTATGGTGTACTGTATAATTTGGGACAATATTTTATTCAACTCGCGACTCCGCGCAGCGGATTCTATAAAGTAAATTTTGAAACATTTAGCGTGTGTGCAAGCGCGTGGTGATTCTCTTCTTTTGTAACTTTATACTAAGAATTCAGGCAAATTTGAACTGCACAAAGAGAGAGAGAGAGAGAGAGAGAGAGAGAGAGGGGCGGATAGCCGCTCATAGGTTTCTAGCGAACATTGAAACGTCTTTCCCGGTATCCTTTGGATCGTAAACCGACCTTAGAATACGAACGCGCATCCTTCCGCAATTGAACTTCTCCGTAACGCGATGAGACGTCACGGCTAGCGCAGTAACATCCCGTCGCAAGTATTAGTTCTCAAACCGCGAAGCATACTTAACAGACTGGAATTGGCTGTTCCGACACTGAACCGTTCGACATTCGGTCTGCCTGCTTTAGAGAGTACTTCAGCCGTTACTCTTGCGAGGTATAGGTACAAGGTACTCGAGCTCGAGTAGGTTCTTGCCAGTATCACTTTCGCAGCATATTTGGTAAGATAATACCTGAGAACTTCGGACTGACAATAGGTTGGCGCTCTACAATAGCTATCGCAATATAGTATATTATCATTGTTATCACCCGCAGTTTTAGACGATAGCGGTCATTTCTTATCCTTTACATTTGTTAATGTTTGCATAATCTTCAATATAATTTTACAAAAATAATTCTCGATTATTAAATTTAATAAGATCCTTCTTAATATAAAAATGTATAATAAGATAGTCTCTATAATATTAACAAGTTTCTCTTACAAATCTAACTTTTAAACTTATAAGAAATATCACATATTGTTGCGAAATATAATAGCGCGCGCATTGCTGTCTTGGTCTTGTTATTAATTTTCTTCGAAATATCTTTTGCAAAACATTTACAGTTGCAATTGATACGACGCTCAGCGAAGCTGCGCTCGCTCAGAATCAAAACTGTCCAAGTATCCGAGCTACGGGCAGCGCGCAAACGAATCCCCCTAACTTCAACCGTCGACTCACTTCTCTTCGGCGAAACTTTCGTCTCGGCATAATTCTGTGCCGAGCTTCAGTGTCCTCGCAGAAGTACGTACTACTAATTAATCCTTTTAACAGCGCTTAAATTTAATTAATCTCGAAGTTATGTGGTCGATCTCAGTCGCAGGAAACCGTTCCCTCTCGCGCCTCCGTCCCTTGCTTTTTGCTCGGTAATTCGCTCCTTGGAAATCGTATACATTAACTGAGCTTTGGAAATCCGATTTGATGGTCTCCCTTTTGAGGGTATTTCTCCCCTTTTCCTTCATCGCGATCTTCTTGCTCTCTCACTGTTGCCGGGAGTGCATTTTCTCTCTCACGACTTATCAGCGTCGTATCTCACGGCGTATACGTGTCTCACGACGAACATCTAATTTTTCTATCAAACGTTAGCTGATTTTACATTGTTTTTTTTCTCAAGATTACATACAGACTCGTATGAGGTTTTTGAGGTAGAGCAAGAATTTCTTTTAAGCATCCCTCGAAACAATTATCTCGATTCCCTTTGTCGCTGCTTCCTCGTATTACTTTCTATCTTGTCCAGTCGAGCGACACGCAATAAAGGCGAAGTTTCTTCCCTGCCTTCTTTTTCTCTTTCTTTTAGCGCCGCATCTTCCTCAGAAACGCGAAGTCGAGAGATTTGTTTTACTCGCGAATAACTTGATTGCACCGCGAAGGGCTCCGAGTGAATAATAACGCGCGTTGCGGCGGAAAAGAGAGGCCCCGGTTAACGAAGAATAGCGCGCGCGCGCGAGCTCTCGCAATAAAATTCTGTAGACGTTTACACCGTGTAGGTACAATAAGCTGTTTATTTAATAAAGCGCACAAGGCCGATGACAATATCTCGGAAAGTAATTACCGCATAACTGGTGAAGCTTTTCCCGCTCGTTCCTCGATAACGCGAGAGATAACCTTCGCGACAGGAAGTTAAACAAACTGTTTGAAACTCCTCCGAAGAAGAATAGAAGAGAGGGAGAGAGGGTAGAGTAGAAGGTATTTCTCATCCTCTCTTATAGTCGTCGTCGTCGTCGTCGATTGATCGACCGTACACCGCAAAGCTTACGACCAGACGTGCTCGCTTTGTATATCCTTGGCGCGGTCTATGATCCGACCGGAGGAAAATTTACGGTCTCCGCACTTCCTGCCCGTTCGAAACCAGAAACAACCGCCACCCTCGCCCTCGCCCTCGCCGCCAATCCGGGGTTGTTCCCTCCGCATTATCGATGCCGAGCTCGCTAAGTTTCGACCGGAGAGAGGAAATGCTGTGCACGAGCCGATAGGGGATAATCAATCTCGAAGCGGAACGTCTCCCCGGAGAGGTCGCGGGGTGGCTCGACGGGGTCGTACACGGTGGGGCTAACTCGTGTGTGTTTGGGTTCGCGTGCTAATTTGCTCTAACCTAATGAGAGAGACCGGCTTGGTGCACAAACTCTTCCCCGGTTTATTCGACCGTATACCGGACCGCACACATGTAGGCATGTGTACCGAACCACGGGCGTAGCCATTCGAATATTCGAATGCGAAATATTGCGGAAGCGATCATCTCCCTCGTGATTTTGCGATTGCTCGCAAAAAATATTAGTCAACGATACGCTCGCCGCGCTCAAACAACAGCTTCTTGTTCCTTTCGCGATATAATAAATAAAACTGTCTCGTGAAATTTGAATGTACTTACTTAGCAAATTTCCGTGGCGTGAAACGCGATATCTTCCAAAATATTTCGCGTATAATCGCGCGCCCGCATTTTGGTTTTACAACACACAGAGCGTAACCTATGATTACAATATATATTCGCGAGCGCAAATTTGATCTAGATATATAACGGCTTTATGATGCCATTATCTTTACACGCGCGCTGTGCAGTTAGTCCGAAAAGTGAAATGAACAGATTTTTAACTAAACAATTAACGAAAGTGATGTATATTCACAGTCTCTCTATATAATATTATATTTAAAATTCACTAGTCACGCTCCATAACTGTGTGTTACCGAAATTAATTGTTTTAATGTTTAATTAATACATACACGGGTGTACATAAATAATAAATCGATATTTACATTTCGTTATTATTATTACTATAGCGCAAAATTAGATTGACCCCACTTACGTGATGGCGAAAAAGCCTAATTACATTTGAAAATTTAATGCGTCCAGATATAGCCAGAGAAGAGGTATGCGGTATTTAATATCAAATATTCGCCATTTCGTAGTAATTTGAACAATATTCTTAATTACGGCGTTAATTATCGGCAAGTTTAACGTTTCACGCGAAAATCGATGATGACAGACACGAGATGGCGAAAGAATCGTGTTCGAGCCAGACGAGACTAATCGATATATACGCGCGCGTTACCTTGGCCGTAATTGTATTATTTACATGACAACGTTGCTGCTCTCCGGCAGCAGAGCGCGGTCGAGCCGATACCTCCGCGAGGCAAATGTTGGCACAACAATTAAACCGCCGGAAAGAGGAAAGGACGGAAGACGACTCGACACGACGCGGCGGCGGCGGCGGCGGCGGCGTCGAGGTGGCGGCGCGTCTTTTCCCCTCGTGAATGCAACTGCTCCATAGACGCGAGGCGTCATTATGCGGAAGCCCGAATGAATCGCGACAAAAGGAAGAGAACGGAGAGAACGAGGAAACGGGCAAATGTTTTCGAGTAGTCCCACTTGCGATCCCATTGTTATTTAACACGGACGACGCGGCTGACGCGCCAGGCGAACTGAAGAACAGCTCGCCCCGAGAAAGGGGAAAGCATTGTTGAAGTTCCGCCAAATGCCGTTCTCTTTCTCGGGTTTGTGCACGCGCATACCTTGATGTTTAATCTTTCTCTCTCTTTCTTTCTCTTTTTCTCTTTCTCTCTGTCTCTCAGCTTGGAGTCCTGATTATCGATATATCCCGCAAATTACACGGGACGCTCGGTATGTCGCCGATAAGATTCTCTTCATTCCGAGTGTTCTCCGATACGCGAAGATCGATTGAATCTTTCTTGAAGGTAGCAATGTTGCGGAACGATATAGAACGAGAGAAAAGAAACGAGTCAAGAGTCTAGTCTTGAGAATCAATTCTTTTACCGGATCGAACGAAAGAAAATTGCAATCAACCTTTTATTTCTTGAAATACAGCGCTTTTAATGTTTACGTTGGTTGTTTGTGCGTGATTAGCTTATACCAATCTTTCTTTTGATTCAGTAAGTGGTTGAAAAACATGTTTTTTTCAAAGTAATCAGAGAAAATTATACTATAAAGTATTTTTTTGTAAAAATAAAAAGTCCATTAATTAAAACAAACATCTCTTGTTATATAAGATGCAGTAAGAGCAGATTTGCTTTGAAAGAGAGAGAGAGAGAATATTAGAAATAAAAATCACTATAACTTTTATAAGTGAGGAAATATATAAAATGTACAAACAAACAATTTCTGTACATGTACGCTTATTATATAAATTTCACTTGTTATATTTATGTGTTATCTACAAGCAACGAGATAGCAACGCTTTCACCATGTGATCGATGTCGGCAGATTGTAGAATTTTTTGACGTTCTCTATATTAAACTTTTGTCTCGGATGTATTTTTGCACATAATATGAAGTTTTTCCCGCGTTAAATCTCGGCAACGCACAATATTATACCACGTTTTGTATCTAATACGAATGCTGAGCACGAATAATTTTTACATCTACGCGGACGAAATCGTGATGTGCGTCATGATGCAAGCTTGATGCGCGTCAGCTAAATGAAAATTTGTTGATATGCACATCGCTGACAATAAAGCTCTATTTTATCGTGAAACTAGAAATGCAGCAGAGCGGATAGAGGTAGTAGTTCGCGTTCATTCAAAATATATGTACGCAGTTGGCGCATACGCGAAACTAATGAAGATATTGCGGTGTGCGGAGGCATTTAAAGATTTAAACATCCGCTTAATTATCCGTCTGCTCGCGTATTCATTGCAGCGTAAAATAAATTCTTTTTCCTACTTTTCGCGGCGGTTATTTCATGCGCGTTGCACACATGCCATGCATTAAATGAAATTAAGTCTGACGGGTGTCAGAGACAAACAAATCGAGACGAGACACGCCTGATTGCCCATTAATTTTTTTCAAGGATCTTCCTATTCAGAACTGTTCGCGAAAATTTCCCCTCCCGTTTTTGTGAAAGAGGATTCTCAATATCTCCCTAATCTCAATAGAGCTTCCTTTCTCGCGCCCATATCTTTTCCAAACCGACACGCGGACTATTATGTGCGCGACTGAATAACTCGTGGTCATTAAGCAGACGGCCTCTTTTTACAGAGACTGCCCGGTGTGTAACATTATGATGAAACTCAACATCTCTTGTAGCGGAGTAAGCGCTCCCTCTCTCCGGGTGCATCTCCCGTTCTCGTGTATCCGCCGCGCGCTTACAACAGTAATGAGGACCATTTCGGTAATGAGGTCGCACGCCATTGAAAATCGCGAAGCAGTCGCGCGCAGAAACACTAGGCGAGAAGCGAGAACTCGCCTCGGAGAAGGAAGTCCGTAAAAGTTAACGGGGAAATAACCGTTTCGAGAGAACCCCTGGATCTATTCCCAGGCTCGCTCGGAGCGCGTCTCCCTTATCGTCCCCGTTCGTCTCTGAAGAAATGACCGTAGGAAGCTGCCGACTTTTCAGCGTGGCGTGGATTCGCTCTAGCCGAGCGAAACGATAGCGACAGCCGGGCCGGAATCCCCGCGTTCCCGGACTGTAAAAACGTTGAACGCCCGTGTAAACCTGATTTTCGATTTGGTCCTGCCCTACTTCCAGATTCCGCCCATCTTCTCTCGTCCCGACCGCTCACTTCATCCGTTTCACGTTCTCATCCTTTTCCCTTCCACACTCGCGATTATCCTCGGATGGAGAGAGGCTCGCGCGTGCCGAAGAATGGAACATCCATCACGGATGTCGGTTGTCGAAATCGGAATGATTTTTATCGGTAAATGGAACGATCGATTAGTTTTACAACTGGGACACAAAGCCTTCTGTCTGGAAGGTGCGGGCGCGCGCTTCTGTGTGTTGTATACAATACACGTTCTCTCATTTTCAGTAAAACAATTTACTCGAAATCGCGATACATAATTTCGGGTTTGTTTTAATTTTTGAACGTTAAAAGAGATGCATAATATATAGTTTATTTTATTTATTTCTTTTTTTATCAGGTAAAAGTAGCTTTTTTTTTTTAAATTGTAAACAAAAAATTGCAAAGTTCTTTTTGGTGATAATTGTGCAGGAAATTATTGGACAAATACAATCTTTGCATTTTCTCACACTGATCATGACGAATGATCGCCGTAGAGACAGTTCGCGGATTTCTATTGACCGGTTTTAACTGATAGAAAATTTCATCGAATCCATCTTATCTGATTTGCATTCTATCTCCGCAGTCTCTTCCCGCCCCGAATAAACGACTGCCGGTTCTGCAGAGCGAGTTTTAACTACCAGAGTTACGATCAGAGTTACGAACCGACAGGAATGATGTCGGGCGCTCCAGGAAAATCCAGGGGATCGACAGCCACCAGAATCGCTGATCGCGGCAGCGTAAAACTGATTTTCGATTTCACCTAGGCATTCGACCTGCTTTCTTATGATCGTTCCGCTTCCGGTAGCTTGCGCTGTAAAATCAGAGCTGAGCGAATAAAACCGAAAAGAGATTTCTCGAATTCTATCTTAGTCCCGTCCCGGAATTTTGAGAGGAAATAACCGTACTGGAAAAACAATACTCCTGAACTGATTCCTTTTTATTCTTCCGTCCGCTTCTTTCTCTTCCTCTCTCGAGAAAGAGAGAGAAAGAGAGTGAAACTGCGTGTTTGCCACTGCGGCCGAGTTTTCTTCGAAGTGTTACGATACGATCTGATCTATCGGGACTATATTTCGGAATCGGAAATTCCTAAGTTCGACGCCAATACCGAATACTGGACAAAACTGCGTGAAAAGCTCGTTTGCGATCACGAGTGACCTATTTTTCCATTTTTCTCTCGCGATATCTTTGTCGTCGTTTCGTCTTCGTTTCGTTCGGAGAAGAATGTTCGCGTGAACGTTTGCGGAGGAAGCTTCGACGCCACCGAAATCGGAAATCGAAAATCAACGCGGGCCGGCACGGAATAGGGTTGGAAATACGGCGGTTATAATCAATACGATAGGAGCCGTACATTTTGTCGGAATTTACTTTCGTGCGCGGCATGCATGATGCATAGACCGATAACGATTTCAAATCAAAGCTAATTGGAGCACAAACGACGTACAACTCGGACCCGGTTCTCCGCTAACGAATAACGAATTTAAGATAGTTACAGGATCCGTTTGAATTAACATACCGTTAACATACGATCGGATTTCTACCGCATAAGTCTGCATGGTAGTATACACGCCACATACGCTCCGACATACTTATCCTATTCGTTTACATGCATAAATAATGTTTCCGCGGCTTTATCCGATCTCGATAAGCTTTCACGACATGGATTAATTGCATCGGTGACTTGACGTTTCTACGTCTCGCGACGATGTAAATTTATTACCTCGTTCGAACGTCAAGTTTCCTGATTAGTTTGCACTCTGTGCAGTATATATCCGAGCAAAAAAAAAAGATAGTACGGTATAAATTTCATGAATAATGTTATACTAAATTATCTTTCGTACTTTTATCGCATTATTTTTCTATTTTACAAATTTTATATTCTATTCGTGTAAAAAAACAACTCTCTGAAATCTGTGCGTGAAAATTCACGCTCGTAAACTGATGGAGAATTCAAGAGAAGCCCAACTACCTCAAAGACTTTACGATATTTTAAACGATCCCCGACCTTCGTCATTAGGACGGAAGGTCGGCGCGTGGCGCACCGGATACGCCGCCCGTCTTGTCGTCGTCGTCGTCGTCATCGTTGGCGCGGAGTCTTCCTATCGGCACGAAACGAAAATAAGAAAACGGACGCGTTGAACGCTGAAAAGAGCGCGCTCGCGACGACCACGGGAGAGAGAAAAAAACGAGGGAGGGCACAAAACGGTGGAGAGGCAGATGTGATAAATGGTAATTGCGCGAAAGTAGCGCGGCGTACACGAGTAACACCCGTTCCTCATTAGAGGCTTGTTAGGACGCCCCGGACGCGGAGTGATGGAATGCGGGGCGGGCAGATTCGGGAGGGGAAAGAGGTGCACACAGAAGTCGGAGTGTTCGCGCGGAGGCGCCTCTCGTCTCTTCTGCTCTTTACGCGCTTTCTCTATCCTCTGCCGAACGTGTGTTTCTTCTTTTGGACCGGCAGCTGCGAAAACGCGCGAAGCTCTCCGCTTCCGCGAGTTAATAGCACGGATTCGCGCTTTATAGCTCGACGATGTGCGCAAAAAAAAAAAAAGTATTCAACGACAGATTTCATATTATCGCCGACAGGAATATTAACCCTCCGGCTCTATCGTAATTCGCGGGGTCGGCAGTCGTTTGCCGTTTGCGATTAACGATAGTGCACTCAGGAAAGCTATTCTTGATATTCTGCAACTCATACAAAAGATTACTCCCGTAATCTCCATCGTATATCTTACGTAGTGATTAATGGTTATTAATGACAGTAATGGCTTTCGGGGGGATTCATGAAGAAGTTCGGTAGCGTTGTGACGTGTCACAGGTGAGTATAGTAACGACGATGACGACGACGACGACGACGACGATGTACTTTAACTACCTGGTCTCTCGTGACTTTAATTCGACATAAATGAATAATTAAAGGATATAATATTACATGTATTTGTCCCGTCTCTTCGCGTTCTTGATACAAATTTTGATAATACTGCGACAAACGCGCCGGCTTTTCTAAAGATAAACTTAATTCCGTGAACTGTGTTTGAGAGAGTAGGTCCTTTAGACATCGAGCTGTGCTCCAACCTCTCGACGGCACTTGACTTTGTTCGTGTGTTTGCTTGTACACGACGACGTTTAAACAAGTGTTTCAAGCCAAGAGATATACACGTCGAGAGAAGACGCGAGATTCTGTACGCGCGGAAATATTAAGACGCGACGGAGCAACATGAAAAGCGGAGTTTAAGAACCGCGAGTCTCTCTCTTTCTCTCTCTTTCTCTTTGCGTCTTCGGTTTAAGTTTAACCCTCCCGCGCGCGCCGCTTCTTCTTCTTCTTCTCCTCCCTTTGAAACGTCGGTTCTCGTTTCGACTTTGCCGCCGTGTCACGGTCTTTCACTTTGTTACTTTTGCGCGAACGAGACGTTGCTCGCGTTAACCTCTTTCCTCGCACATTATGTCTGATAAAATTTCTCCCACGTTTCTGCGTCACTCTCACTCTCTTTTCACAGATCCTGTCTGTGGAAGTTACACGCCAACCGAGACATCACAAAGCGGGAATGCAAACGTCGTAGCGCAATAATTTCTACATGATTTGAATTACTTACGAGAAGAAGGAAAACAAACATCATTTCTGTCTTAAAAAGATATCCCAATAACAACTTAACCGCCTTTTTAGATAAGTACAAACGAAAACTGCAAAAGACACGAAACCCTTGTAATACTCCTTCTGCTTTGCGCACTTTATCTTTCTCTATAACCTTGTTTTTCTTTTATTCCCGGTGCTATCCCTTTACTAGTGGAAGTCAGGAATCGCTTTGATTTTATTGCTTTTGGCTTGTCCGACATCACTCAACTGGCTCTTCTGAAAGACGTTTGAAGATAACAGGCCGTTCCAGTGAAATACTACGAAAGCTAAGAACGTTTATAAAATAAACGCCAATATTCATCGCTCTTGTGCCGGCTTTTTGATTAATGACTTAAACAAGCTTTGTCCAAAGGCTTACTCATTACGCGCAGGTTTTCGTTTTTAATGAGCCGTCATTTCTCCGACAAATATATTTCCAAGAGTAGAAGCAATATAGGAATGATGATTATAGCGCGGATGATAGAAGAGAGCCAGAATGAACGAAAGCGCGCGGATTTGAGAGTCGCAGTTTATGCATGTAAATCGTCCCGATCTGAGACGCTGCTTATTGTTCTTTGCTGCACACCCGGCAAACGCATCGGCGTTTTACGCGCGTCGCTGTATTTTACTGCAGAAGATACGTGTCTCTAGACACAACTTCATACACAAGGTGTCTCAGAACTTTCGTTATTTTTGCCAAAAGTTTCGAAGAACAGATGATTTTTATTTTATTAGCAAGCACGTACAACCCGAATTCTCATGTCAACGAATAGGCGGTAAAGTTTTATTTTTATTTTTTTCAAGCAATTTTGAGTGCAACGTTTATTATTTAATAGTTTTATTATTTGATATTATGTTACTTTTAAAATTTTTGCTCTTAAAAATATTTAACGTTGAAAAGTTAAAAATAATCGCACACAATATTCTCTCTCTCTCTCTCTCTCTCTCTTTTTCTCGTAATAAAGCATAATCAATCAATCGACCAATCAATCTCTCTTATAATTGTTCAAGAAACTTGTAAATAAAAATGTAATGACAGTTCTAGAACACTGTGTATATGCGTAAAATGCGCGAGCGGCATATACATATATGTATATCACAGTTCGGCTTTTCACCCGCTTTTGTGCCCCTCGCGGCGCATCGATTCCGCGATGTATGCACTTTTCGGCTCACCCCGTTCATCGAAAATCCATTTATTTGCATTACGTCGGTTTTTGTAAATAATAACGAAATCGATATGTGCGTATGTGTGAGTGTGTGTGTGTGCGTGCGCGCGTTTGCGAATATTCGTTCCATCTCTACATATGTACATATACAATATGTCTTTAAACTTCCAGCGTGAATATTTTTCAAACAATTTTTTTAAGCAATTAAAACTGAACTCTTTGTTAGTGAAGAAAAACTTGTTTGATAAAATAATAGTGTGTTTTTGTCATTCTATCGACAGAATGTTGCAATCATGTTTTTCACGTAACACGAGAGAGGACAGAATATATTCTCGCATGCGCATCATTCCCTCAGACACTTACGATTCATTTAGAACTAAACGATCGTTCTCCACTCGCTCGTCGTTATCTCGCGCGTTCATCTCGCAATGATAAATTACATTGCGACCAATAAGTGTGTATCTGCAGATACAAAAGCGGAAGGCGAGTCGAGCATCGTTTCTATGAAGTATCCGGCTGGTAAATAAATCTACGATCCGCACAAGTGATTAATTAGGCGCGAAGCGATTGTGTATGCGACCCGTACGGATGAGGAACGTAGGGACTGATTGACGGTGACAGAATTATCGGCTTTTAGGCGTCTCTTAACGCGCGACAGTGAAAAATGCTGGCTATTAACTCCAACAACACATAAGACATTTTTTTGCATCGTATATTAGCGTAGAGAAATGGGAGAAAGTAAAAGATAAAAAAAAAAAAGAAAAAATAAAAAAAAAAGATATTACAAAGCAATGATACGCGTTAAAAAGTAGATTCTATTCCACTGTAAATATCAAGTTTTGTCTTTTACGTTGTTTTAAGTTTTATTTCCAAGCTCTTAGCGTAATATGTTCTTTTTAATAAACACGTATTAATAATATTTAGTTCTAATTAATTTGATTAATTAACGATTTACTTTCATCAAATAATGTAGTAATATTAGAGAAATATTATCACGTTCACATTTTCTCTTTTGGTAGAAAAATAATTTGATTATACAATAATGTTGCCCGGAGCTCCCGTGTGTTTGATATTGCTAGACTTTAGAAATGTAGCGAGGCCCAAAACATGAAAACGATATTGTGCGCGGCGCATATTGTAATTTCTAACGCACATTATGGAATTGAAGCGAATTATATTAATTTGAATAAACGTCAATTTGTTTACTAATCGTGCATGAAAGCGAGCACGCAGTTGGCGTCTGTTAACATAGTACACCTAACACCGACTACGCAATATTGCGTTTCGCGGTTGCTGCTTGTAACTGGACTAATAATAGAGCGTTTGTGTATTAATGTACATTCGCGTTCTAAATATTTGGGAGAAATTATCGGGGCAGCTTAATTAAACAAGCGCGCGGGAACAGCGAGTAAAGATCGTGCCAGGAATGCGGGTCAGCGTGTAAAATTCAGCACAGGGTACCTAATTGCATTTGGAAATGTCCCAAACTATACGACTGTTACCCTACTTCGTCCCGTCTTCCCGCTCAACCAAATGACTCAGCGTGCGTGTCTCGTGTGACGTGCGTGCGCAAGCGAGGAAGACTAACGACTCGCTTATAAACACAGAGAGATTAGAGATAAAGATGAACAACGGCGATATCACGCGGCGCAGCGCGCGAGTGGCATAGTTATGCAAATGCACTTTATACGAACTACCGATCGCTCGAAAAGATCATCGGCAGATGGCGGCGGAGAAAACGCTTCACGTATACCCAAACATTTAATTGCGAGTTTGATTATGCCACTGACAAACTTGACGCGCACGACGCCTAAGAAAACTTACAATGCTTTTTTGATGCTTTAACACCTGAATAACCGCCGCGTAACAACAAAAAAGAGGTGTAATATTCTCAACGGCGACGACGTCTTTCAAGACAAACGCACGCTATTCGGAGACCGAGAAAATATTGACCGTGCGTGTGCGTACTTTTTACGAGTCCGAGCTATATCACCCGGCGACTTCCAAGACGCTTCTCTAACGACCAATCCTTTCCTCCTCCCTACAATAATGGACTTTAATGGCGGCCCTAGTGCGTCTAAACAGTCTCCTCTCGAGTGTTTGCGCGCGTTCCTTTCCTTTTCAACTCGGTAATCCGAGGGTCAAATAAAATCGTTTACGAGCACAATGAGGAACAGACCTGCCTCCTTCATTCCGTCACGAAAGTACTCGGCTTAAGTGCTGATTATGATCCGACTCGAACTATAAAGGTGCTGGATCATCCCACGGCATTGTTCTCCGCTGCGCTGCGATCGGACACCATTTTGAGTGGCGTGTGACAGATCCGTCCTTGATAAATCTGGAACTTCTCTTGGAAGAATTTGGATCACGCGACACGAGCACTTACGGGAGTTACGTCAAAACTGTCTCAATCCAGACACATACGTTCTCTTTTACACGTACTCACACGAGTTACCTCGTGTACGTTACAATATTTCATGAAAATGTAAAAGCGAAAAGAGCGTTCCATAAAAATTTCGTAGTTCAAGTTTTGGCGTATATACCTTCTATACGTCTGTGACCGCAAAGCACGATATACAACGGGCGTACTTGCGGACAGCAGAGAGATTTATCGAACGACCTTACCACACAGTATTTTTATAAACAAAAATCTCTCGAGAGAGTCATCGGCGAAGAAGACCGCGTTCTAGAACGGCAAAGTTGTCTGGTGAAAACCATGAAGGGTCTCTCCTCCTTGACGGTGAACATCTTCTAGCTCTTTCCTAGGAGCACTCGAGGGACACTGAGTGGTCCCGCGTTAGAACAACGACGTCACACAAATCAAAACCATGAATATCCACTTTCTGTCCGCGTTGCGGACAAGCGCTTGACCATTGTACCTTTTACCTTTACGTCGTTTTTCGAGAGATATATCTGTTTCAATTACCGAGGATTCTTCTCGCTTAGACACTCGACTATTTTTTGTCAGACACCTTTTGATTTTACTTTATGCCATCCGGAAGAAATACGCGGAGACAGTAGCGAGTAAATATATATAAGAGAGAGTGGTGAAAGATAAGAATTTGAATTTAAGTCAGAGGAGATCTTTTATAATGGGATTTATTACCGTAAACACGATCTTCTCGCAATATTACACGTTCTGCACATTGTAGCGTCTAACTGTCGGGATATCATCTCGGATGCAGCGCATTCTGGAATATCTCACGGACTCTTTGCGATCAGTGAAATCCTCCTTTCGTCAAGCATTGTTACGGGAAATCAGCGTGCATTTTTCACGAGTCGGCGGACAATAGGAAGGGAATGCCGGAGCATCCGACGTTGGCTCCCATTGTGATTTTTCCGTCCGCTCGTTTCTTTCGCGAGACTGTCCATTTGTTCGCGGGATCGAAGTTTGCGGCGGCTGTTTCGCGCACGGCCATTCGCGCGTCCGAAACGCTACAGGTATCCGCGTTCTGATAAATGGAAAGTCGACCGGCCGCTACACGCAAAGCCATAAATTCAAACGTCGTGCGATAGACGAGATCCGCGAATAAAGCCCTCTATAATTCCGCGGGTTATCTTATCCGCGATGTCGATACGCGAACGATGAACACTCCGGAAAGGATTTCTTGCGCTTCGGTTCTCGAAAAGAGAAAGAAAGAAAATTAAGTATCCCTCTCTCTCTCCCTCCCATAAAGCAATCCGAGAAATCACATTCGGTGAACGGTAACGTGATGATACGTGTTTATATATTTAGCTTTATAATACAATAGCCGTGCATGAGAGAGATAGAAAAACGCGGCAGTCAATCGTGCGCGCAGACTCCGTCGCTGCTGGATTCTCGGCTCATAGAACTAAGGATATAGGAAATCCAACTGAAATGGATCTGATTCATCGAGGCGTGCCTTCGAACACGGCACAAGGATCACGGCCGAGATCAATCTGTAAATTCGCTCGCAACCTCTGTTGCGTTTTGCTATCCGCCTACGTTATCTTCGTGGAATATGCAACTTTCCAATGTGGAATATGCAACTGTGGAATATCCAAGTGAATATTTGAGAGATATATATCTCGAGAGAAAAATTATTATTGCGAATGTTCACGCGATATCGTGCGTGTCGATTTTAATTTAATTCCGAATTGAAGAGCGACAGGTACCACCTGCATCTTACATCATAGTTATACGGCGCGAACCAAGTAAAACTTTTTAAAAATGTTAATACCGATATTAGAATAATTTTTTCGACTACCTATTGTCATAAATTTTATCGTCGTACATTATTAAAGTATAGCAAACAAGCCGAAAAAATTACGACAAAAACTTCGGTTGAACTCCCAAAGGATCGCTCAGTAGGTCCGCCTTGTTATAATCTTTCGATTCATCTGGCTCGACGACAAGTCTCCCACGAGGAACAAACAGTCTCTCTCTCTCTCTCTCT